>JBBPLS010000060.1:0-102185 GCA_038089895.1 Boletellus ananas | reverse complement strand
CTCCTCGTCCTTTACTCATCTTATTGAGAGTGGTGAGGATTTTGGAGGCGTCGTCATTGTAGATGTGCTCATTCATGAGGAAGTAGGCTTCCATAGATAGGAGCCACCTGGTAGCGTCAGACTCATTTCCGGAGAAGTCGGCGGGTAGGCCCGCTCGTCTTTCTGCCTTCTTGTGTTCCTCCTCGAAAGGTTCAGGGGATGCTGGTTGGGCAGAAGTGGAAGGCAGTGGTACGTCTGGGTCAGGGGTGACAGTGATTCTGGGAAGGGTGTTCTGGACTGGGGTGGTGGTGAAGACGTCCTTGTAAGATTCTTCCTGGGTAAGCACTGGAGGTGCGAGGCGTCCAGGGGAGGCTTGTATGAAATCCCAGGTGACGGAAGGTCATCTACGTCGTTGTCCGAACAATGGGTTGACTGGGGGTCTACCAGATATGTGTCATTGGGCAGGGGGAGGTGAAGGTGATCGCTGATGTTCTATCTCAGAGTGAGGGATGTCTTCCTCCTCTAGTGGGATATAATCTTCGTCAGAAGATTCGGGTGGTACTCGAAATGCCGTGGTGGATGGTTCTCGCCCTTCTGCTAGATAGCAGGGGTGGAGGGACGAGTTAGTTCTTTTGTTACGCGAACGCGCAGAACCTAACTGTCGAGCGCACACTTAACAAGTGGTGCGAGACTATTGATGAGAAGAGGATCTCACTATCCTCGCGAGGACTCGTGGACAGGTAGAAACTACGCGTGTATTGCGCAGAACTAACTGGAGAAATTACAAGTACAGGGCGCGTATAAATACCTAGGCATAGCTGTACACGATCTAGGGTAGACGTGAGATACCTAGTGTGAATGGGGGAGGGACACGCAACCACAGACGAATGTGATCGGAGGAGTAAGCGTCCGTGAGATAGGGGAAGTGTAATCGGGGCTGAATATGGAAGGTGTAAGTCACGTTGCGCCCAAAGAAGAATGTGGGAAAGTACAGTGGCACAACTGCGATCAGTGGTAACATGGAAACCGAAGGAAACCTATCTGGCTGCGGAGTGAAATAGAAAGCCGGGTATAGGTGAGTCATTGAGCCAGAGGCTGTCCAACTCTGTGATCAAAGAACTATCCGAAGTGAGAGGAAAGTTAACCGGAGAAAGAATGGTGGAATCCACATGCTCATCTATGATTGTAACACTCGTGTCCTGTTCGACCTACCTTTCTTCCTGCTTCTTCTATTTCCACACTTTACGCCGGCATCCTCACCACTCCTGCCCTCATCCATGCCATCGAAAATGACCCCCTATTCCAAGAGGACGAGATTTCCCAGGAATTAGTGCACCTCTTCTTCGATGCCTCTTCTTCTCAATGTTTCCACTTCCAATCTGCCCCTTCTGACTTACCTGTGAACTTTGGTCTTCCTCTTCGCCTTTTGATTAACTGCATCCCTGAACACGTTCTCACCATTCTTCATCTTCACGACTTTCATGTCTTTGTTGAACGACTTGAACCCCGCCTAGTCTACCCCATTTTTAGGAATGTTTTTCTTTCCATGCCCATGGACGCTCGTAATTGATACCAATCCCTTCTTGCCGCTACACCCCAGTCCCCCTCTCCCTTATTCGTCCCTTCCCCACCTTCTCCTCCCCCTCTCCTTGCTCATCTCTCCGATACCACCTCCCCTCCTGCTCCGTCTCCTCTGTCTCCAACCCCGTCGTCTGATGACTACCACATAGACCAAACCATCCTCTCTCGCAACCGAGCAAATGTCCAGTTCATTACCCTCCCTAACGGACAACAGGTCCTCTCTTCCGCAACCCAGACCGTCGACTCCCCTTTCATCTGTTGCCCAGTTACAGCCTCCACCCGCTGTTTCCACTGTAACTTGTTGGGCCACTATCAAGATGACTGCCCTGAATACCATTGCCCTTCCTGTCATGTCCTCGCACCTGGTCATCCCGCTCGCTGTTGTCTTACAACCCGTTGTTCCTTTTGCATGCGCTGGGGCCACAGACCCCACTTCTGTCCCGGAAGAGCATGTGCTCGCTGCAACCAGGTTGGTCACCTCATCGACGACTGTCCATTTGAACATTTCACTGTGGAACAAGCCACTGCGCTCCACACTGGACCATCTTCGTCGGTTGATGGACGTTGAGATATTCGAGCCAGGGGCTCGAGCATACGAAGGGGGTAATGTTACAGTTTCCCTCATATACCGTGGTATCTTCTTTCTCTCATTACTTCGTCCCCAACGTTCCCCTATCTTTAGGATTTACTCCTACAATTACCTCCACTTTGTTATCATCACAAGCAGCTCCCGCGTGAGCATCTTACCACTTTAGTCTTCCCTTTTGTTCTTGTCATCTCTGCTTAGCTTTCTACAGCAACGATTGTCATCGTTGCTTACTTACTCTCCGATTTCCTTCGCATTCCATCACATTCCACACTTACGTGTCCTTCATACACAGCTGTCATATTCCTAAGTTCAACTCTGGTGCTCTGGACCAACTCCATCGAACTCCGCTTCCGGACTTGTCTTTCCGTTCCTCTTGTCTCTGTTTTCTCCTTTCATGTTTGCTCCATTCTACTTTGACATCGCACATAGAACTCTCCCATCGCTGTGCTCGCTACGCGAAGCACAGCTTGGGCCTTCGTGTCTCCGGAGTATAACTCCGAGGGTTTATGATTACTGATCACCTACTTCTCCATTAGTAATTTGCTTCCGTCCTCCGTATATAAAGCCTTGTCTCTCCGCTGTAATACCTCAGTTCGAATATCACCTAAGTCTCTTCTCCTCTGATCCCCGTCAGATTCCGTCTCCGATACTCTCTATCCCGCCCTCTGAAATATGAGGACACGAACGTACAGAGGTGCAGCGTGCTAGCCACATCGCTGAAGCCGACGTCCTCCTGCTCCGACCCAACTCCATACCTGCCGTCCTGTCCCCTTGTCTCCCGCGCCTCCGACCAACCAGAGTAGAGTGGAGAAGGACCAGACTTGACAGTATATTCAAACTCACGCCTGTGCGTTCGTCCGTACCTACAACATGACTACCCGCATTATCCAGATGCGTGCTCAAGCCCGCGCCAACCCTCGACCTGACACTCCTCTGCCACCACCCAGATCGGGGAGCTTCCTCTCCTTTCCAGCACGACATAGCTCTCCTCTGCCCTTGAGCGGAAGAACGACTCCCACTCCCTCCCGTCCTGGCCGCGTACAGCCACCTAGCAGCACGTCTCACAGGGACGAAGACCTTGCTCCAGACAATCCTGCCATAGAGGCCATGCCTGCTCTGGGCGGCGACCCCGGCGATGACCCTGGCGATCTGGGCAACAGAAGCTGGGATGGTGTACTTCATCAGCCATCTCCCCGCAACATTCCTATCCCATCTACCCGATCCCCATCTCCACCCCCCGACAACATGCTCACCCTAACTCAGGCGATCCATGCGCTCGTGAAAGCGAACTCCGAGCGCGACACCTCCTCCTCTCGGACCAAGGTCTGCAAGCCTGACACGTTCGACGGAATGGACCCTCACAAACTCCGCGCCTTTTTGGTGCAGTGCGAGCTCAACTTCCAGGACTGCCCAAGGCATTCCGGCTGGATCGCGCTAAAGTTGTCTTCGCGCAGTCCTACCTGAAGGGGATGGCCTTGGAATGGTTCGAACCGGACCTCCTTAACTCCGCTACTTACCGTCGCCATCCTCTGTGGATGGATGACTATGAAACATTTGTTGAAGAACTAAAAGCAAATTTCGGTCTGCACGATCCGGTCGGAGATGCGGAACATCAGCTCGACCACTTGACGATGAAGGATGGTCAACGGATCAATAAATATGTCGTTGAGTTCAATCGGTTGGCAGGACAGGTAGACGATTATGGGCCGGGCGCCCTCCATCACATCTTTTACAGTGGTCTTCCGGACCGCATCAAGGACGAGATCTCCCATGTCGGCAAACCCGCCACGCTCAACCAACTCCGGACCCTTGCACAAACCATCGACGTGAGGTACTAGGAATGGAAATCGGAGATCGCCTGTCAAAACAAGCCCGCGCCCTCCAACTCCGGTACCACCCCCAAGTCCACCCTGGCGTTGTCCACCTCCACCAACAGATCCTCCGGTACCTCTGGTACCTCCTCCGCGCCCAAGGCAACTACTTCGTCGTCCTCCAAACCCGCCCTCAGCAAGCCCCCTTCGTCCGACATGCCCTCACACTGTTATGCGAACGCGCAGAACCTAACTGTCAAGCGCACACTCAACAAGTGGTGCGAGACTATCAGAGAAAGAGGGATCTCACTATCCTCACGAGGACTCATGGACAGGTAGAAACTACGCGTGTATTGCGCAGAACTAACTGGAGAAATTACAAGTACAGCGCATATAAATACCTAGGCATAGCTGTACATGGTCTAGGGTAGACGTGAGATACCTAGTGTGAATGGGGAAGGGACACGCAACTGCAGACAAATGCGATCGGAGGAGTAAGCGTCCGTGAGATAGGGGAAGTGTAACTGTGGCCAAATATAGAAGGTGTGAGTCGCGTCGTGTCCAAAGAGGAATGTGAGAAAGTACAGTGGCATGACTGCGATCAGCAGTAACATGGAAACCGAAGGAAACCAACCTATCCGGCTGCAGAGTGGAATAGAAAGCCGGGTGTAGCGAGTCATTGAGCCAGAGGCTGTCCAACTCTGTAATCAAAGAACGATCCAAAGTAAGAGCAAAATCAATTGGAGAAAGAATAGGGGAATCCGTGCGCTCATCTATGATTGTAACAATACCCCCATTGTAGATTGGAGGCACCGACTCAGAAAATATCCCCACTGGTGTGCGAGCCCTCACTGGCGTCGTCGCTGGCAAGAAATTCATCCCCTGAGGGGCATGGGCAGAAAGGCGTGAAGTGTCCGGCTTTTCCACAATTGGGACAAAGGCGTTGAGGGCAAGCGTACTGGGGATGCCCAGGAGTGGAAATGTGGCAGTAAGGGCATTTGTAAGATCGACATGCGGGTCGATGGTGACTAGAGGACCTGCATACGAAACATACTGATCTCCACCTTCTAGATGTTGGAGAACTAATGGGGGAAGGGCTATCGGAGGAGTCCTGCCGCTCAACACCATCATCTGATCTATCCAATACCGCTGTGGACTGTTTGACCGGGTCCGAATCGCCTCTAGTGCTAGGTAGAACCATGCGTGCACTAGGTTTATGTCCTCTGGAGAGAGTTCTAATAGATTTGGGTTGGGGAGGAGGGAATGGTATTGGTTGTCTGGGTCTCAGCGGGGTTGTGGGGTCAGGTCTTGGAGTGTCCGGACGGATTGGGACAAAGTTATGCTTGGGAGTAGGTATCCTCTGGCTGGTTGGCCGTGGCGAATGTCCTGTGGAAAGTTCTGGTTCATGATCGGTGTCACCCACAGGAGTCCATTCTGGGGAGAGCGATGGGACGTCAGGGAAGTAATAGAATTGTCGCTCGTTGAGAGAGAGGAGTGAGAGATGGAGTCGAAGGTGAGGGAGAATGAGTTCTCTCGGAAGTTGGCGAATCGCCCTAGGGAATCCCGATAATAGGGCGAAGTCCCCGATTGTCACGACCGTGACAAGTCCGACTAGTTCCGACCCGTCTGACCCGCTCCGACACTACTTAGTCCGACCCTACTTAGATTTCTCCGATCCTGTTCGAACGTTCTCCCCCCTTCCGTTCCCTGTACTCCGGGTCCTACTCCGATCCGTGCCTTGTCCCTGATCGGCGTCGACCGGTCCATGTGCTCCAGTCTTTCGGATGGAGTATCTGTCCATCTTCTGTCATCTTGTAACTCAACCCCTGTAACTACGATACCTCCTTTCTCCATTTGTCTCTCCCTTTATCGTACACAGCCTCTGTGTCCTGTATTTAATGTACGATCTGCTGAGGGCTTATCCCTTAGTTCGAATATCGACTTAGACTCTATTCCCTCTCGCTCATCAGTTCCCTCTGTCGGATTCCGACTCCGACTTCCGTTCCCCTCGTCCCTCTGACGATCTGGCGTCTTGCCACCTCGTCCCTCTGTCCTCTGACCATTCCCATTCTAACTAAGAGGACTCGAACGCATAAGGGCGCAGCGTGCCCTCAGCATCGCTGAAGCCAACGTCCTCGCTCCCTCTCGTCCTTTCGCCTCCGAACCAACCTTCTCCCTCGCTCTCTTGCGCAACTCCGACTGATCGGAGCGGAGCGGAGTAGATCAGAACTTGACACTGACACACTCTCACTTGGGCAAGGATGGCAAGCTGACTGAGGAAGAGCATCAGCAATGCTTCAAAAATGGCCTCTGCATGTTCTGCAGACTCTCTGGGCATACCGCAAAGGATTGTCCAAAATCAACTAGTAAGGCCTTCAAGGCAAAGGTGTGCACTGCGATGGTCACTCCAGCTGCCTCCACTCCTGCTGTGGAGTCAAAAAATAGTCAGCAGCCCCCAGAACTCTGTACACCCTGGGGACTGTATTGACTCTGAGTGTACAATCATGGAGGTCTGACTCAATGTGTCTGCTCTTTCAGACCCCAATGCTCTTATGCCTTCCATTTCTATTCTGCTGTATGACATTCCCTCTGTCTTCACTTTAGTTCACTCAGGTTCTACCCATTGTTTTGTAGATTTGTCATTTGTTAATACACATTCTCTCCTGTATTGCAACATCCCTCCAGTCTCTCTCTGACTCCTGGATGGATCATCCAATATGACCATCTCCCACACTGTTGAACTCAGCCTCCACTTCACCTCCAGCAATGTCACCTCTGAAACCTTTTTTGTAACTACATTGGACTCCTCTTGTGTGCTCATACTCAGACATGTGTGGCTCACCTGCTACAATCCATCGATTGATTGGGTATTGAGCAGCATTAGCTTCCACTTGAACACTCAATGAGTGCCAACATTCCCAGTACCTCCCTCCATGGAGTCCACTCTGGTGGCCCCTCCTCCTGCATCCGCCTCCAACGATGACTTGGACTTCAGTCCAACCACCTCCAACTCACCTCCCCTATCTCTCCCAAGCATATTTTTCATCAATGCTGCAGCATACACTCATGCCTGCCAGCTGGAAGGCTCTGTACAGTTCACTCTCCATCTCCAAGCTGTTACAATCATAGATGAGCACGCGGATTTTCCTAATCTCTCTCTGGTTGATCTTCCTATTATTTCGACTAGTTCTTTGATCACCGAGTTGGACAGCCTCTGGCTCGATGACTCGCCTATACCTGGCTTTCTATTCCACTCCGCAGCCGGATAGGTTTCCTTCAGTTTCTATGTTACCACTGATCACAGTTGCACCACTGTACTTTCCCACATTCTCCTTTGGGCGCGACGCGACTTACACCTTCCATATTTGGCCACGGTTACACCTCCCCTATCTCATGGACGCTTACTCCTCTGATCGCATTCGTCTGCGGTTGCGTGTCCCTTCCCCATTCACACTAGGTATCTCACGTCTACCCTAGAGCGTGTACAGCTATGCCTAGGTATTTATACGTGCCCTGTACTTGTAGTTTCTCCAGTTAGTTCTGCGCAATACACGCGTAGTTTCTACCTGTCCACGAGTCCTCGCAAGGATAGTGAGATCCCCTTCCCCTTGATAGTCTCGCACCACTTGTTGAGTGTGCGCTCGACAGTTAGGTTCTGCGCGTTCACGTAACACAAGCCCTCAGAATGACCCTTCATTTCACCTCCAGATATCACCCAGAAGAAGATGGACAAACTGAGCAGACTAACCAAACCCTCAAGCAGTACCTCTAGATCTATTATAACTATCTTGATAGTCGGCATCAATGACACTGGCTCCGACATCTATTCCTTTCAATGACAGTCTGCTTCATGGGGCAACCCTTCCATAGGTTCCTACTGCCAAGGCTATCTGAGTTCTGACCAATTTTCATTGTCGTGGAAGGATCTCAGATTCTTCAGCGCTGTGTAGGTCGTAACCTGCGCTGGACTCGGTTCCTTTGACCGGGGTTCTTGCTTCTTTCCCCAGTCGTTTGTATCTTAATTTTCCGACCTCATTTTCGTCAACAGATAAACAAGAAAATTTATTTACAGTTACAAATACAAGAGAGTTAGACGAGGTCATATCTACTCTCCCTTTTGAAAACCCAATTCTTTCTCTACCTCTGAGATCTGTCTCACGAGGTCCTCTACATCTGTATAATTTATTTGACGATTCCTAAAAGTCATCGTCTTGGTGGGGTGGGCGCGGGGTTGGAAGTGCTCGGCACAGGGCCAAGGTTTCCCACACATGTGACACTTTCCTTCAGCGCGTGCCTTGGAAAGGTCCATGGGTACTCCCTGTCCTGGGAACACCCTGGGTGTGTAGAGACCGGGTTGAGCCGGTGGAGATAATGTGGGGGTGGGGGCAGGCTGGTGGTATTGGTAATTTGGTACCGGGTTGTTTCCACGGTACCGTGGGGAAATGTACCCCTGCTGGGGCAGCGTCGGGAGCGGGCGTGATGAAAATGATGGTGGTCGTGGGGGTCCATGCGATTCACTTTTTCGCGAGGCAATTTCTTGTAAGATCCTATCCGCCGACAGGAGAGCCTTCATCCAAGCTTCAAGATCACTGGAGTCGAGTAAGGCTGATTGTGACCTTTCTACAAACTCAACAACCTCATTGTGGACGGCATGTCTCAAGAGATTGATAAGGAACTGGCCGTTTTGGACTCCATCGTATTGGCCCTCGATAATCAGGCCTTGGAAGCGCACGATGAAGGCCTCCAGATCCTCTCTTTGTCCTTGTTTGAGCTCCAAGAGCTCTTGTTCAGCATTGCACCGTTGTGAAGCTGGTGCGAATGTGTCGGCGAGTAGAATTTTAAAGTTCCCAAAGCCGTGTGTGTCTAATGTCGGCAGGTACCTTTCAATGAAATTGTCCGTGAATCTTCCCGTGGCGCCTTCCTTCATGAATGACAAAATGATCATGATTTTTTGTTTGTCCTCGGGTTCTTTATTGAATCCCCCAAGGTAGAGGATCATTTGTCTCCACCAAGTGTGGAAGTGTTCCTTTTTACTGGAAAAGTTGTCCGGCTTACTCATGAAGGATTTTCTGATAGACTCATTGTCTTCTTGGATGACGGGGGGACTCGGGATGTGGATGGTTGCGGGGGCGGGCATGGGTTGGTAGTTTGCCAAGGCCACGGCAACAGCAGCAGCAATGGCAGCATTCATTTGGTCCACCGTAACAGTGGCCGGAGTGGGAGCGGGGTTTGACATTCTTATTTGTTCTTCAGGAAAATCGTCTGAAGAGGAGGAAGCAGAGGAGCGGGGGGAGCCGAGTGGTGAAGTCACTTTCGGGCTCTTAGTTTGTATCGCCGAGTATCAGCTCGGCGAGGGCGAAGGAGGATGGCGGTAGTGTTTTTCTTTTTATTTATTTTTCTTCTCCTTGGCGCTGGTGGCTCTGGAGTTGGGTAATGGAGGGAGGGAAGCAGCGAGGGCATGCGAGAATGGAAGTGGTGAACCTCCTTGGGGTGGTGGTCGCAATAGCAACCAGGGCAAAGTGGGGCGATGTAAGGCTTGAGGTCGTCAAACTCGAGTGTGGGGCAGTGTTGTTGTTCGAGGGCCTCATATTGGGCCTCGCGTATTCGGAGGAATCTTTTGACGGTGAATTTCATTCACCACAGAAGGGGGGTGCACACTGTCCAAGTACCCAGGTACTACGTGTCAGAGACGTCGTTCACTGGGCTCAAGACCGAGGGCAAATGAGGGATGAGGAGGGGGGTGCTGCACAGGTCTTGAGCAGTGGAAGGCGAAGCAAGGGAGGGGGACCGGAAACACCCGTACTACCGGGGATTTGATATGTCAAGTGGAATGGCGTGACAATGACTATATTCACATGAACAGCCCGTGGATATCGTGACCTCGGTACGTGGCAGCCTCTAACGCTCTGCCAATATGTCCCATGGTGCACTTTCGGGGAAGCAACTTTATTCTTATTTGTACGCCGAACGAGCGTATGCACAGCACGAGAGCTGCTTTCAATGTGGGTCTGGTGCTGTTCCGGGGTAGGCTGCGACTACCATGCTCGGGGGGTTAATCCCATGGAAAACCGAATTTCTGTGATAAAAAGAAAAGGGGCACTCAAATGCAAGCAACGAGGCGGAGGAGAACACCGGCAACAATAATGAGGGCGATGTGTTTGGCAGTGAGGGGAGGGGGACAATAATAGAGGAGATACGCAGCGATGAGGAGTCCAATGGTCTCCAGTGCGTCTCCTATTGCGATGCATACGACAGTGACTGCCAGAGGATCACTGCGAGCGAGATGGCAAGGAGGGCAGCGGTGAAGGCGACGACGAAGGTGTCGGCCTCCGAATGATGGGAATGTGGCAGTGGTGACTGCTGCCAGGTGATGGTAAGTTGAGGGCGGTAGCAGGGGCGGCTTGGCCTGACGAAGGCTGAGGTGTCACGCTCATGAGGAGTGGGCAAGGATGTGGACAAGGGAGTGGGAGTTGGTGGGGGTGAGCAGTCCAGAGTGATAGAGGGACAAGGAGAGAGACGTCGAGTGCAAAAAGTGCGGGCGACAAAGGGGGAAGTGTGGAATTATGTCAGGAATGCACCTTATCACTCAAAGTGAGCTTAGGGCGAAGGAATGATTATTCCGCACTTAGGGAATTACATGACTGAGGCCCTACCTATATACTACTTTCTTATCTATGATGTCATATTACTAAGCCTATGTCATAGGCCTAGATTTCTGACTAATTGAGATAGCAAAAATAGAGAGATAAGAGATAGCAATAGGGCGATAAGGGATAAGGAAAGAAGAATTCTAACATGTACGAGTGATGTAAACATTTGTCGGA
Source organism: Boletellus ananas (assembly GCA_038089895.1). Classification (NCBI taxonomy): domain Eukaryota; kingdom Fungi; phylum Basidiomycota; class Agaricomycetes; order Boletales; family Boletaceae; genus Boletellus; species Boletellus ananas. The sequence continues at coordinate 91,401 of JBBPLS010000060.1, read as the reverse complement.
GTGCCCATGGTTGTGGGGGAAGCCATGTCAATGAGTTTGCCGTGGAATCAGTCAGTCTGCAAAGGAAGACCGTCGACTGGAAGGTCATGGAAGTATATATATAAGCCAACACCTGGCACACAGCGCAAAGTACCGATGGAATGCTGTGGGGCTGCCGGCCATCACATCACGAATAGCACCTCTGGTATGTTATCCAGGAGCGGGTCAGTGTGGCTGCAATATATATTTATCCTGGTGCATCTGCCGAGGCTGTAAACTTTGGGTGTGAATTGCGTTAGTGGTGTACGCATGCAACACAACCTTTAGGTCCATTGCCCAATCTGACTATCCTGCATGCCCGGCAAGGTGGCACAAGTGAATTTCCTGAATTATGCTGACCGGTATCCCTGGTGGTGCAGTATCCCCTGCGGGACTATCGGTCAGAGCGCCACCACTGTGGCAATGTTTGACGATGCTGTGTCTCTTAGAAATTGTCAGAACCGAAGCAACATGTAGCTCGCCGACAAGACACATCTGAAAAAATACGGTCTCCAATCACCAATATGCTGGCTTTCATGGTCGCTTTCTCGATGGGTTGTCGGCTGCGGTAGATGGAAGACATAGTATCCGACTATTCGTATACTGTTATTGTTGGGAATGTGCAATCTGTGCGTTGCAGTAAGACCTAGGGCATAGTGTAAGACCCGATGGCAAAGCATCCCATTGGAGCATCCCTCCATAGTGCTGGTCTAACCCCCCGAGCACTGACACTGGCACCTCAGCCATATAGCTCAGTGGTTAGAGCACCTGGTATATAACTAGGAGGTCGCTGGTTTGATCCCAGCTCTGGTCGCATTTTCGTAACAGTTATTGCACTTTGTCCAGAGCCATTCTATGCACATGACGATGGTGTTTGGAGTGTCGAAGATTAAGGTGTACCACATACTTAATCAAGGTAAAAGTTAATCCAAACCTACCGGACTAATTCCGGTTTACCATAGGAAACTATGGTAGTAAAGGTAATACCAAGTCCTAGTAATACTTGGTAGTGACCCAGATTAACAATCCTAACCTAATCAAACTAAGGTAGGATTATCCTAATGACACTATTAGGATCGCTATTAAGCATCTAAACCTAATGAGATCTAAGATCCATTAGAGATTGACATAGCATGACTTAATATGACTCACCATGACTCATTATGAGTCATGAGGCTGTACATTATATAATCAGGTATGCTCTTCAACAATCATGAGTCATGATGACTCAGTATGAGTCATTATGACTCGATGTGACTCAGAGCAAGTCACATGATTAACTATGAGTCATTATGAGTCATTATGAGTCAACTATAACTCAAACATGACTCATGTTTAGGGTTGGAACTCCGCTTTATGTAATATATATAAAGGGCATGTAATGTACAATGCTGTAACAAATTCCAGAAGGAGTTCCCTGACTTCATTTCCCTCTTACCTCACCTGAGGATCTTTCCCCACATTAAACTCTATCTTATCTGCGCTTTACTACCCCTACTGAGGTACTGATACTCCACTACCAAGACTACACTCTGCTAGTACAGTGAGTCTCACACTGTGCACCAATCCCTTCATTGCTGTGTCCCAAGTGAGAGTGGTATTGGTGCTACTACTAGCCAATCCGCATTATACTGTTTTATCCCCACTCTCATTAGAGTTTCCTCCCATTCCCACTTAGCCTTCTCCAGAGTTTCAGGATTGAAAAGGGGGTAATGTTAGAATTCTTCTTTCCTTATCCCTTATCGCCTTATTGCTATCTCTTATCTCTCTATTTTTGTTATCTCAATTAGTCAGAAGTCTAGACCTATGACGTAGGCTTAGTAATATGACATCATAGATAAGAAAGTAGTATATAGGTAGGGCCTCAGTCATGTAATTCCCTAAGTGCGGAATAATCATTCCTTCGCCCTACGATCTCACTTTGAGTGACTGGGTGATTTCCTGACACCATGTGTGCGAATTCTGTCGCTCTTCACCACGCCTGGCCCCCAACTCGCCCTCGCAGCTCACTCTTATTACCCGACCGGTTACTCCTGCTCCGAACCGGCTAGCGCTTCTGCCCACTCACGGCCCTCGCCACTAGTGCAGATTCCCCCATGTATCGTAGATGGGTGCCTTCTCCCTCGCGCGCGCGACATGCAACATCCCAAGACTCGCGAATATGCATTGACCGCAGCATGATGCTCGGACAGCACAGATACTCCAAACATGAACACACCGCCAACAAGGGACCTCGCACTCAAACACTAGGAGAGGGAAACGGGACGAGGCCTCACACCCTTCTCAGTGTATCGTCATCAGGGGGGGCACTTTGATTTCGTAGCCTAACCGCCTTGATTCGCGTTCGTGAATCCGTTGTCGTGCATCAAGCCTGAGACCGAATGTGTGCAAACGTGAGTGTCTGTGTGCGCGTGACTATTAGAACGTGCACACAGGGCCAGATGATCTTTTCTTGTATGGCGGGGAGCAATGGGCGTAGCCTGGAGATGTCATTGACGTCGATGACAGAGGACGGATCTAGTTTCCACGACCGAAGAGTTGTGTCACGCACTACGCGCTGACCGTACGGGGAGGAAGAAGAGAAGACTCCACCGGTTGAGTATGCGCATTCGGCAGGTCTGCCGATCTAGCAGTGGTTACTTTCTGCGAGGTACTGTGAATGTCCATAGTTGGCTCTCCGGACCGTCGTCACAGGTGGGTGAGGACGTGTATATACCGTACTGACGACGGCGCCGACAATTCGGAGTGCCTGAGTGATATTAGGCCATATTTAAATGGGCCCGGCCAACTCACTGTGCATTACAGACGACCACTCAATTTTGCAATGGAGTGCACATGTAGCAGGTGTGAAGGACATGAGGAACAAAATAAACACATACAACAGATCAATGTCCATTAATATTCGGGGGACAGTGGAGGAAACGGTACCACACCATATGTGTCATACCACAGCTGTCGATTGGGCGATGGTCCTTGAAGGCACACAGTGGGGCCTCTTCTCCTCGAGTTATGATTCGCGCTCGCACGTTTACACGTTGAGAGAAAAAGACATATGGTAATTACAGTACATGTTGGGAGCTTCATTTGAAGCGTGGACCGATGTGACCAGAGAACGCTCCAAAACGCTACCGGAACACTGTACCGATCAAAGCACACGGAGTTCTTCGGTGTTCTCTCCAGGCAAGGTCCCTTCCGCCTCGCTGCGCTTGATGGGGAGAAAATTCTCTCCAGGCAAGGTCCCTTCCACCTCGCTGCGCTTGATGATGGCCCCTTTTCAGGAAGTCTTAGCCAAGCGTTCAAAGTGTTCCTCAAAATCGGACTACCCACCCTGATTGCCTTTGTCGTCAGGAATGTGCCACCTCCAAGGGCTATTCGCTTCTTCACGCAATACTTTTATGCCCGCCCTACGTTTGAACGAAGTAACGTCTCTCGTTGAGCCAAAAACCCCGGGGCGTGTGTTCCTTGGAAGACTTACTCCTTGATGGGGGCTGCTTGGACAAAGTTTGCGATCATGAGCGACGTGAGCATGGTCACGAAGAAGCGAGCTGCGTTTAGTTGCATGCTGAGCACCAGGGTTGTCGATGGGTCTGTCTGTGTCTTGTTAGCTTTCTCATTCCACTAGCCATCCGCTCTTTTTATGCTCGTCTGGAAAGGGGTGGGTACTCAGCACGCCACACTCGTACGACAGAACCTTTTTGCCGTCGCACTGCAGGAGCACCGCCAACCGAAACCTGGGCTATCAAGGCCACATTATCGACAGCGGCTGTTGGCATGAAGATAGCGCTGGCATCGCTCTGTTGTGTAGTCACATATCATGTCAGCGTTCTACACAGGCAAAGCACACGTACTTGCCACACCGTTCCCGTAGAGAGCGCTCAAGTGTACGGCCCAGTCCATGGTCCGTCAATGTAAAAGCCCTCGAGCTGAGAAAAGAAAACCGAGGATAAGACTCCAAGTCCCGAATCCTCTGCAGGGACAGTGTGACACTCCCGGTTGGCAGCGAGGCGATGAAGACATTGGCAATTGAGTGCGACGCTGTTAGCCATCAGCGGGAGGCGGGAGGCGATAGGGCTAATCGTGACACGAACCTCGGTTAGCACGGCAAGAGGTCGCGTTGATAAACAACTTCGTGATTCGCGAGTCGTTGTTATGCGGAAAAGGGGGCCTCGCCTGCTAGCAGTCATGGCTGGTTGTTTTGGGTTGTTGAAAGTTTCACGTTTCAGCTTGACATGATTTTTATCTCTCAGATCTGGAGTCCACCCAAGTACTTACAGCGCCATGGGTCGCGGGCCAACCAGAGGCATTCTGTGGATTTGCAGCGACGTAGAAGTTGGCAGGAAGAAGCCACCTGGGAGACACCTGCCACGCGTGCCCCAGTTAAGTTAAGTTGAAGAAGTCCGACGAAACTCATCTGAACCCATTGAAGAACAAGGCGAGAACACTGGTATCACCACCCCACTAGGACTCCAATCTACTCACAACAGCACTTTCCTTGAACAGAAATAAGCTTCAAGGATGCAGATCTCGGTCACGATGTGTTGGATTAAATAACGACTTGTGCAATCCATTCTCGTGCGATAGGCAGGCCACAGAACGATGTCAAGCGCACAATCTGAAAGCTACTGTCCCCGCACCTCATCGTGATCCCAGTCACAAGCAGGTAAAAACTGAGGCGGTGTCAACTGCGCGCACCGGTGGTATGAATACAAGACACTGTCGCACCAAGCACCCATTGAGCATGCATATGATCAAGTCAGGAGTCTGGACGGATACCTGTGCGTGTGTAGACGTGTCCCAATGTGAGTCACTCCACTTGTGGACTGACATCGCAGGGCCCCCATCAACTGGCCGAAGGATATCAACATCACGGCCGATAGAGTAAGACATCGTGGCAGTCATTCATTTGTGTGGACTCAGAAGTGCAGATCCTCAAATGTTAGGCACCTGCAGTGTGGCCACGATGAGACCCGATGGGACGTCAACTCGTGGACGGGGCGAAGGGAGTGAGACACAGACCATGAGGCGACATCAGCACAGATGGCACAAAGTCGTATTGGCGAGCAGCATTGCCACACAAAAAGGGCTGCCTTGCCTAGAAAATCTGCGTGTAAGCATCCCTCGTCCACTGGTGTACCGGAATCAAGGGGAAATTGGCCGGGTGGGCCAATCATCAGCCAAAGAATAGTTTTTTGGGCCGGCAACTGACCAACACACAGCTGCGCGCACAGATCTCGTCGCGCAAAAGGGTGTGAACGGGGCTACGGAGCTGACCGACACACCAAGAAGGGGTGTCTGGCGTCCTGCACCTGTCCCTTCCGGCCACTTTGCTTTTCCAGCGTGCTAGTCGAGTTCCCTTTCTCGCTCCCACCTACCTCTCCTGCTCGCTACAACCCACTCGACAGAAACGACTTCTCATCCGTTGTGACCTCGCCTTCGCGGGCTCAGAGAGTTCCAGCTCGCCGCCCAGCCCGCTCTCTCCCCTGCGAAGGCTCACTTCATGCCGGAAAGCCCCAAGGGACTCTCGCCCATCCCACCACTCTCGCTCATCGCGGTTCCTACATCAGCTTCACAGCGTTCCATGATCTACAATTTACTACCACCAGGACGACCAAGGTGCCCATGTAGACTCCGCCGTGCCCGTGCACGCATGCATACAATCCAGTTGTCCGATTTTTCACGAGGATACTCTCCTGCTCTCCTGATACACATACAAGTTAATGGAATATAGCGTATGCACCAAGGGTGCTCTTTTGCAGTCATCGAGGGAGCACGCCAATAGCGTTCGCCCTGGAGCAGAGGCAAGATCAGATACCGCCTCCCGTACCAACGTCAGACAATCACCTGGCCGACTCTGTCAGACCCTCACCAGCGCCACGAACCCCACTCCCCTCCACCTGTATCCCTCCGTCCTGCTCTAACCCCTCCAGCCCCTCATTCCCCTGCGCGTTGGAGTTCGTGACCACGGCGCTCGCAACACTGTCATGGCTGAACCGTGACGTCAATCCGAAACCCGAGTCAAGCCCGCCCCCGAGTTGGCGTTTGTGATCGCACGCATAGAGTTCCCGCAGATTCAAGACGAACCGAGGTGTGAGGGTGAGCATCGGCACGACTTCTACCACCCCAAGCAGGACCGTCCACGGCTCATACATAGGAATGTTGGTCGTGGTCGCCAACAAAGCGATGAGCAAGAACGTGAGGACGCTACTCGCAGCGTTTACCTGTTAGCGCGAGAGAAACGGGAGGGAGAGAAGGCAAAAGGAAACAAGATGACGGAGCGAGATCTGGACGTACGCAAGAAAGTAAACGACGCCTTCCTTGACGAGTGCATCGAAATAACGGCCGAGCCGGTACTGCTTCGTCACTTGGTACATTTCAACCGACTTGTGAACGAATTGAACACCGACGAGGACACACGTCGATACGCTGAACATGATCTGGGTACCATTTATCATGTTGACCCAAAAGGTAGGACTATCTTTTTCCATGCAAAACGAACAATGAGGTACTCGAGCGATGCTTGCTATGCGATTGGGAAGCCGAGTTATGTAGTGTGCACGGTGACAGGGCATGTCTCACGTACCGAATGGTACAATGTTCCCAGTACTGAGTGAGGCACAAAGAATAAAATATGGGATCAGTTGTATGGCGTATAATAGGAGGAGGGCTGTAAGGATCGTTTGCGAGCGATGGTATAACGCCCACACACGGAGGATTGCCACCACTGTAACGGACAATGAGAACCATTGGTCTAAAAATGGACATGAAATCTCACAATCGGAGGCGCCGAAGAAAATCAAGCTCGTCCATACCCTAAAAAGATAGAGTGCGTCACCTTGAAGTGTTTCTAAGCGCAGGAGGTACTCGGAACACGAACGTACTTACACCTATTGTGATATCAATTGCAAAGGATAGTCATCGATACGTAGTAGTGTGGCATGGACACATACCCCTACGAGGCATTGAGTGCTTCTGTTGGTCGTCCTTGGGACAAGAAGTCACCTTCACGGCGCCAGGCAGGAAGGAACTCCCCACTTTCATTGGCTCGATCAGCTTAGCAAGGCCGGAATGGCAGGGGCTGAACGCACAGGTGGTATTGGCTCTAGTGAACCGGTCAGGAATTGGCAGTTCAATGTGTACTCCTGACATGGACGTACATGATGAAACATAGCCCGACATAGCGAACCTGGCAGCAAGCAGCCAAGCACGAATCAACCAATCAGAGGACCACACAACAATCAGAACTTGGAAGACCCACGAGAATGAACAATGTAGACACCCAACTCCATGGCTTGGTCTGAGGTCGTATCAGCCTGAGCGTACATGTCGCGCTGGGAAGTGGGGTCTTCTCACCCAAACGTATTCTACCTACAAAAATCTGGGTCAGTACATTGTCTATCGGACCACTTGGCACGTACTTCTTTAGAGAGTGTGAGGACTAATGACGTCGAGGTTTGTCCGACAGACCGGTGAAACGGACGTGGTGCAATCACTTACTGTAATCATATCCGATAGCAGTGAGGATAACCACTAACAAAGGAGCTGTAAGGCTGAGATGGCGCCATAATTTAATGGGCGTACGGGTTGAATAGTCGTTCAGCTGGATTGCCGTCACGGCGCGCTGCAGATCGGAAGCCATCAACTGGATGTGAAGAGTGCGCTGGAAGGCAGAGGTTTGCGGGGAACCGCTACGTCCAACAGTAGAAAGGAGTAGTACGTACTAGAGTGCTCTTGGGCTGCGGGGGATTGACGGGGTGCAAATAAGTACCTGCCAAGTGCCTCCAAGTCATCGTCACAGTGACCGTGAGGCTACTATTACACCAACGTTCGTGCGCTGTCGAGTCTGCATCATTTCAGGTGTGACAGCTGGTTGGCAAGGAACCTCGCCTAGCGTTTACATGGAGCTCAAGTTGTTTCAAGTTTGTGGTATTGCACAACTCCCTGGCCTAAAGAACAGTCGCGGTATTCAATGGGCTCTATCGATCGTTTAAGTAGCTGCTCAAAGACCCACCTCATGTCCCTACCTTCTATGTCGTCGTGTGTTGATTTTCGATCACCGTTGCGAATGCTATGCCTGTCCGTCCTTAACGGCGTCAGCACGTCCAATTTCAGTGAGCACATAAGGGGATGGAAACAGCTGTCAAATATGAATACGCATGCAGGCCTATATATGGGCCTAACTCACGTTACTAGTCTTTACAATTCCGAAAGAAGTGCCTGTGCTACACGAGAGACCTGCTGGAATCTGCCAAAGACTCGACAGGGTATACGGCAGGCACATCCTACACCCTGCTTGTGCGTGCACTAGCCGTGGACACGATCGAGCGGTGCGTGCCATCACCCCCATGATTTCGGCGCTCGTGGTAGGCTGGGGGTTGCGTCTGACCAAGGTACCACAACACAGCCCCCTTCACTTCGTCCAACCACTCTTGCACCACCTCATGCTCGTACACGTTGCGGTCATAAAAAACGTACATCTTCAACCGTTCACGGAAAGTCAATGCACCGAGGTAAAGCTCCCCCGGGCGCGTGTGAAGCTGCGTCGCCGTGTTCTCCACTACGATCCTTGGAGCGGCGTCCACTGCCTCCACGGCGGGGAAAGGGAGAACATAACCTGCTCTGGCCGGATGAGGCACGGGAGAAAGGGGCGAGAGTGGGTGCGACGGAGCCAAGGGGTATTCGGTCGGGAAGATCAAACGCAGCTAAGGTGAAGGTTGGATCAAAACGAGATAGACGGGAATCTACGGGGCTGTGGAAGACGCACGTTACCACGGCTGGACCCTCCATGGGCAATGACAGAACGCATATCGGTAGCCGTCAAAACGGCTTCGTCAGAGCTCCCATCGGGAACTACGGCGCGCTTTCTCCACTGCTGAGCACAGAAATGCGTGTGTTGAGCAAATTCCAGACTGGCCACGCGTATGAACTCGAAAAACAAAGGGTGGCTAAAAAATGCCTCCGCCTGCTTCTTCACTAACCCAGCTCGATGCAAGAAGCGATTAAGCGTGAGGAGATCCGAGTATGGTGGTGCCCCGTCCGATAGATCGTGCTTACAGTACTGGTATCGTCCCGTTTTGCCGACGGTCATGAACGGGAGCTTGTAAGAAAATATATTGATGGAAAGCATGAATTCGCCTCCGCCTCCCTTCTCGAGCCATGACTTGTCTAGATATGGGCGCAAGTTGAACGGGCCGAAGCTTTGATATGGCTGCCTTCTTCTATATTCCCACTCTTCTTCTGAAATATCGCCACGAAGGTAACGTCTGTAGAGCACCCGGGTCATAGCCACTTGGGCAAGGGCAAGGTAGGCATTTCCGAACGAGAACCCAAGTATACGACAGTTGGCAATCACAGTTTTGGTCTGTACTTCGGTAAGCACGGTGGAGACAGAGCTAGGTCGTGAGGGAGTGTACGGCGTCGCGTGTGTCAAGCGACATGGAAGTGTATGTCCACCCTATCGTATGGTTGGAAAAGGCCCCAGAAAAAGACCATGTACATACCTGACCTTTTCTCGACCTCAGTTGGTGTATTACAGAGCCGATCGACCGTCTCCAACGTCGTCTCGCTGAACTGAGCGAACGCAAATGCGTAGGCCGGAGATCTGCTGAGGGAACTACCATCGCCAACCTTTCTTCCAACGGAATTTGAGCAAGTTCCGAGTCTGGCTCTCCACCCCTTGCAAGCGAGTCCAGAAAACACCGCGTGAACGCTCTGTTCGCTGTCCCGTCGGACACGCAATGTGCGGTCAGCGTCATTAAATGGAGGACGTCCGTCCTTTTGGGATCCTCCTCATGAAAAACATACAGTTGGAGCAGCAGCCCGTCCGAAAGAGGACGTGGGTTATCCCAGATCGAACCCATACGTTGTTGCACCTGGTTCGCACATGTTACCTGCCCAAAGACGATCTCGTTCGGGCACAAGACAGCAAGATCACGTTCTCGGACAACAAAGTAAGGATGCGACGTGGATTCTGGGACGGACGCTTCCTCAGCACACACTATTCTTCGAGTCAGCCATGTTTCAGGCAGTGTAGTCAAATTTACTCGCCTGGTAGCACTTGCACAGTAGCACCTGCGAGAGGGTGACGCCTTTTCGTAGACAGCCATGCCTTAACGATGTTCTCATCCGAGAAAAGGTATGCATCTCGAGAAGGGTTCAAGAGACGCAGCTCGACATGTTGTAAGCTGTCTTCGGTCCCATCAAAGTGGCCGTCCCAGAAGAAAGCAAGTTCGGTCTCATCAAGGGGACGTTGAAAGGTGCGGCCGTGTGTTGGATGATTCTCTGTAACTGTCCAACCAGGCATAATTAGAATAGGATGGCAATTCCGAGGGCGTTCTACAGTTGGGGAGGCTCCTAGGGTATGACAAGGCCACTTGTGCGAGTAAGAATGGATATCGGCGAGTGTTGTACGGGAACTATAGCTGGCGAAGGAAACCACTGCTGATTATCCGTGTACCATATTAGATCGACGAGAAGAGCAAGACACCTTTACCACAGCCACCATGCTGATTTCCATTCCTGTCATCTCCCAAATAAGTGTCAACAATTTTGCCTTCCAAAACAGGACTCACCGCCGCCCAGATTCGAGAACAATCAGGTGTTTGCTAGGAAACGATGGTCCTCCCCGGCACTACCAAGTTCTCTGGTTATCTAGAATATTTCAGGTAAGCGGTCTGAGCTTATAAAAAAGGACAGTCCAGAGCTCATCTCCTCATCATAATATCTCCTTTACCACTTTCGAACGACATTTGACACACACCCCAGCATTCACACCATCCACAAATGCCGTCCACTATCCTGTACCATGATCCCGTCGCCGAGTTTGAGCGTCTCTTTGAGGACACGCTTGCAGCTCGGTTCTGTCCCCGCGCTGGAAGTTTCTCCACACTAGCCAGCCAGGCTCCCAGACATGGAGGCGTGTATCGTCCAAGGTAATGCCTCTTTCCTCCCCTTTTCCCTTCGAGGAGAGTTATTGAGCTTCTCCACTGGTAGATTGGACGTCCACGAATCCAAAGACACCAACACCGTCACGGCAGCGTTCGAGCTGCCCGGCTTCACGCGCGACCGTGTCACTATTGAAATCCACCAGGACTGTCTGACCGTCTCTAGCGATGGCCTGCAGTCGCCCGCGGGAGCGCCCGACGCCGCCGCCGAGTCCCAGCAAGGTGCGGGGGAGAAGAGCTACGTCGTTCGGGAGCGTCTTCACTCCGGCAGCAAGTTCTCGCGGACGTTGCGGGTACCGGTCGGAACCAAGGTAAGCAGCTTTTCATCCGCCGGCACTTGTTGGTGTGGGGCTGCTCATACGGCATATGATGTACAGCCCGAGGACGTCAAGGCCAAAATGGAGAATGGCATATTGACGATTACGTTCCCGAGGTCCTCACCCGATCAACCGCCCACACGAATCGCCATTCAGTAAATTTTGCGTGCACGTGTAGAGTGAATAGGGACACTTGATTGCGACATCGAGGCGGAGCGGTCTCGGTGTGTAACGTATGTACTATGTAATGACCATTCTTCGTTCACAAGCACCTCAGCCATCTTCCATGCACCTATGCGAAACAATATGTACCGACTTCGCTGAGAGGGCATGGGGCGAGATGTGACTGGTACTCCTAAGTCATCAGCGTGAAGACGACGACTTGAAGTATTTCTACCTCGGATCTATTCCCGTCGGTCGCACATCACCCCAGCGTGATCAACCGCCACTGCTTGTTCTCCATGCGTTCCCAACCCGCCGTAGTGATCTCCGCTTTTCCTGCTCGGTATGCCACTCCATCTTTCCATTCGACCGCCAAAAGGATCAGCCCATTCGTACCTCGCCCCGCGATGACGACAAAGTCCTGTTGGACGATCTCTGATTGGCCGTCCACATCAAAGGTGGTGTTCGGGTAGACTTCAGGGTCAGGGGTCAGGGAAAATTCGTAGGACAACCCTCCTAGCCCCGGGCTCCAATGTCGGAGGACCTTCGCGGATCCATGACTGGACCAAAAGCACAGCTGACCAATTTGGAGATGAGATCTAGGTGGGAGAGACGGAAGTTGGCAATCGCCACCACTTTCCGGCTGCAATACGGCACGAAGATGGTTGGTGGGATAGTTCGGTCCGGGGTACGACCGCTCCTTGATCATCACCAGCTGGCGGTTTTTGTCCACGACGCCGAATTGGATCAGGGGGTGCACGTATCGTTGGCCATCAGTGAGACGCCAGAGATGAGAATCCTTTCCTGCTGACCAAGCTCCCCAACTCCAGGAAGGAATTGGGATCATCTCTTCCGAGCTGTCACTGCCAAAAATCGGGACTTCAACATAGTTCCGCGAAGAACGACCGATCAGCCCCCATGTCAACGCGTATGAAAACAACCATTCGGGGAGGCCCCAGAAAAACGTATCACCTTGAATTGTTCCCAGCATCTCGGTGACGCCACAGAATGCGTTCAAGATATCAGTTTCATACGTCATGCGCCGCTGTCGGTAAAGGTATAACAAGTCCTCATAGAGCCTGCAGTACTCCAATGGCCCCAGCGACTCCCAGGACAATGTGTCGGTACGGTGACCCCGTGGGAACGGTTGGTGAAGTCGAACGACATCCAAAGCCCTCTCTAGGGCTCGCTCCTCCGAGTGCGAGGCCGCACGACAGTTCCAGTAGACTTGATTCTGTGAGAATACCAGCACCCTGTTAGATAACGTCCGTTCCTGGAATGTCCATGCACGGCTCGCCCATATCGTGTCACTGATTCCGCTTGGTGTACGACGGATGTCGATGATCGATAGGAGTTCACAATTAGGAAGTCTCAATGTCTTTTGCACCTGTTCGCGCGAGCCCTGTTCGACCCCCGGAAGGCCTACGTTGGCATGATCCCCAGCTGCAGCAATGATCGTAAACAGAGCGCCAGAATAAATGGATCCCATCCGCGTGATCTCTGTTTGTTGCATCCTTGAGTCGTCCTGGATGATGCACAGGGAGTCTACCCATAGATACTGCTCTCCGATGGCGCGTACGAGGGTGATTGCATCTCGGATCGTGGCGGGGATGGGCAATGAATCCAAGGAACCTGGGTTCCGAAGATCTGTGCTGTTCGCCAGGAGGTGCTTGAACACGGCAGCTCTGCCCCAAACGTAGCTTAGAGCGACGTAGCGGCATTTCGAGGGAGTGCCAACGAGGCACGACCGTGTCACATCAATCACAAAGGCCGGTTCCTTGTGCCTTTCCCCCAGAAGTTGCATGGAAGACGCACAGTCCTCGCCGTGCTCGCGTTCACATTGGCGAAGCCACGCCCTTACGAGCTCTCTGTCTACTTGCGTGCCAACATATCTTCCGCCGAAGGTGCTGAGGAATTCTTGTTCCGGCTGCGAGGAGGCAGTCGAAGTAAGGTCTCTTGGTTCAAGGTAGGATCTCGCTCTAGTCTTGGTCTATCACTCAGCATCAATCACTCGATCAAGGAGCAGTCGTCGCTGACCTGGATATGGAGAATGTAGCGGCTTTTTCTTTCATCCACTTCTTTGTATTCCCAAGGGAGAACGGGGCCAAGGAATCGAGCTGCTGGCGGCGGGTCCACGATGACGGTAGCCTGCGTGAGATGAAAATGGGTGACGCTGAGATCTCTAGCATTTACGTTGCTCGGCAACTTGAATCTGCAACAATGGTCGGTTTCTGTTATACGACATTCACCAATGAGGTCCGGAGGCTCTTTGTCCAACCGCTCGGCGACGAGTTTGCAGATACCGCAGGCAGAGCGCCGGCTTTTGACTGCATCTACGGATCCGAGAGAGAGGTAGCCAGGGGAGGGTCCAACGTGCCCGCGGTCAATCGGGGGTTGCGAGCAAGGTAACGGATCGCGGCATGGATGGATAGGATACGCCAAGCGTTGTATGTAGAGCTCTGAGCATATCTCACAGAGTTGCGCGATCGGGCCCTCTGAGGTAGAGGTCCCCATGGCTTTGCTGATGATGGATCTTGGCCATCATACAACCCGGAACCTGAAATTAGTAAACTCGGGGTAGGCGCTGGAGCCCGGGGGCGACTCCTCACAATGAAAGCTGAAGTTGAAACTTCAACACGCCTAATGACAAAGTTCGAGCACAAGCGAATGAGGTCTATTATTCTCCCGGCCCACAGCGAATAATATTACATTCCCGGGGAATAACTTCTTGTATGGTGTTACTCTCATTCGACTCTTCATCCCCGGGAATCGTGCGTCATATGTGGGTTTATATACTATCATACATTTTATTTGTGGTCACAAAATGTGATATACAGCGGGGGTACATAGAGAGCTTTTCACTGCACGTTTGCCCAGGAGGATTACGTATTTACAATCTGTTCAAGGTAAAATGAGTGTAGGGTGACTGCGGCAGGCACACCTGAAGTCATCCCAAGCATGCAAATTAGACAGTCAGCGATCATCCAAACTTTTATTCGGTCTTATGAGTACGAGACCTAGCAAGCACTTGGATGGTATCCTCAAGTATCGTAATCTTGGTGACTAGCAGATGAAACTGTTAAGACAGGGTAGACTGATGTACTTGCCCATGAACGCACGTGAGCTTTCATGCTGGGCATGGAGGTCGTGGATTTTGCTAAGAAGTGATTGGATAGTCTGCTCCACGTCTACCTCTGTCCTGTTAATGGTAAACACTCCCTCGTTAAGAGATATCTGCACCACAGGCAATCAATAAGTTAGTGTCTACGTAAATTTCTCTTTTCATAACCAGTTTGAAGGTAGCCGCGCTTACATCCTCACAGTAGCATGAGGGCAGAATCTGACAGGTTTGGAGGACGGCGAGCTCAACTCCGCAAGTCACGAGATTGTGGCTCCGCGAGATGGCCAGCGAGGAGATTTCACTCGCACGCTGGATGATGGGCCCGATTTGCTTGTGGATCGCAGTGTCCCAAAAGCAAACCGAGGAGTTCTCTGCTGCTACGATGAATTTACCATTCCTTGCTAGCACAATGCCCCTAGGATTGTCACTGCTGTGGATAGTCATTCCGAGAGCGTCGTCCCAGTAGGCACATCAAGGTACATGACATTACCATTGGATAGAGTGAAGAGATGCTTGCTATCGCCCGAGCAGGATTCGTTGAATGCGTCCACCTTGATTGGGAAATTAACAAGAAGGCAGCCGTCTTTTTTTTTTTGAATCCTTTTTATGTCCACCTTGGAGTACGGGGGCAGCCATCTTGACCACTATAGCTACGAATGGAGGGTGTGTTGTATGTCACAGCGCCCAGAAGATATCCGTCAGGGAAATATTTGACCGCCACCAAGTGATTAACATGCTTCAGAGGACCCAGCAGTCACTCACCCGTAGAGAGCTTGCCAGCAAAGAAGTACCAGACACAGACGGTCCAGTCATAGGATCCTGTCGCGATTCTTTTGCCATCTGGTGAGACATCTATTGCCCCCACCGGGCAGTCCCCGTGTGCTTGGAATTTCCTCACTCTTTTATGTGTCTTTGCATCCCACACGTCCACCCAACCATCATGCATTCCGCATACAAACCATTTTGCATCCGGTGATGCCGCTAGAGCACAACACCACCCTCGCTAGTTGACATCCCCGCTTCAGGCAGGCCATCGTCCGCTCGCCAGCCTCGAAGTTGCCCGGGCACGAAGCTTCCCAAAACGTACTTTCCGTCAGCGAGGAAGATGAGACTGCCTACATCATATGAACAAGCAACTTCGATCATTTTGGTGATTCGTTGCAGTTCTAGGTGGACAATTGAGTCGAGTCAGCTACTAGTAGGGAAAGAGGCCTGTCAGCCATTACACCCGTGCTGACATCGCGTCGACGCACACCACGGTGTGGATATGTGGCGACGAAGAGACCTGGTCCGAAGCGTAGGAAGAAAACTCGGAAGCAGGAGGTGATGGTAGTAATTTGACACAGCTGACAGGTTTAGGAGAGATGGGAAGGAAGGAAAGGAGCTGACTAGGGTCGGTCATGTTCGCTCCTATCTTTTGGCATTCGGTAAGTACTGGTCGCACTGCGTTAAGTCGCTCACTCACTCCTTCCAATGTATACTCGCCATGTGGTTCCTCTGGGGGTTCCGTGGCGAGTCGAGTCGTCCAGATGGCGGAAGATACCGTCTAGGCGCAGTGGTCTCTCATCTTCTCTAGGCGCGTGCGACCACCAACCCGCATTACCGTTGTCGGTCCGTTTTCACGTCTCTTAATCAGACAGGTTGTAGATTGGCGCGGTCATGCTGAGGGCGTACCACGGTACCACGTCTGCCTTGCCACGAGGCATCGGCGTGCACTCCCGCTTCGGCTCGGTTTCCAACCGGTCCACATCACACATCAGGAACTCCAACATTAAAGGACACTTATAATGTATTTCTAAACAGAATCCAACATAAAATATGGAAATAAATATTATATGATGTAAATCATATTTTATTATGTCCATTGTTCAAATACCTGTGCAAAATTTAGCTTAAAAGGGGAATTTTGAACAAGAGACAATTAAATTTAGGATATTATCTTTGTGGCTATAACAATCTTTATCTGAAAATTATCTAATGGGATCCATTTCAGATATCATGTAACCTAGCAACCAGTCCTCATAATATTATTTGGAATAGTTGTTGCCATGCCAATTAATATCTGGAAAGACACTCTACAGATTATGCTGGGACAAATATTATCATGGCCACAAAAGATAATATATCACATTTAATTGTCTGATGTTCAAAATTTCGCTTTTAAGCTAATCTGTGGGAAAATATTCAAACCATCAATATAATAAAATAAGTTTCCACTCATATCATATTCATCTTCATATTTTATATTAAATTCCATTTTGAATTACATTATAAGTGTCTTTTAAAACTGAAGTTCCCGATGTGTGAATGCAATGAGCGAGGGCCTCGAAGTGGTCATCAAGTATCGCGGCACAAAATACAACCAGGTCGCCTCCCCCGCGACCTCTTCCGCCGAGTTCGCCATCCTGAAAAGGGACCTCGCCCATCTCCGTGTGCACTCTCCGTCCCAGAAGAACGTCCGTCGTGTCGATGGGTCGTTCATCCTCCGGTGGCCCATGGCTGGGACCGTTGGCCCAAAGGTAGACGGGTTGGCCGTGGGTGGCGTCCTCCTCCGTCGTGCCCATCGCGCTGACTCGATTCGCGTGCGTGTAGGATTCACTCTACTCGCGATGGTTCAAGTTGTGCAGCGACGATCCGGAAGCACGCAAGCTTCGAGAGTTTCTCTCCATGTGAGCTCCTTTTCTGCACCCTCCCCCGCCGTCCGACCGTGGATCCTACTCAACATGCCGCACACGCCCTGTTCCCCTCAGAGACTCGATCACGTTGACCCAAGAGCAAGTCGCTCGTTTTTTCCGGAGTGTTCCGTCGGATTTGCTGACCCCGACGACGTGCGGGTGTGCGTTCCCAGCGGCGTGTTGATTCGCGCTACCGCAGGTTCAGCACAGGCTCCGCAGGACGCTCCGCCAGGACTCGCACAAAGACTGAGCGATCAACCTGCGTTTGCGACGACCATGCGACCGCAATCACCAGCGGCGCCGGCGCCACTTCTTCCCAAGCTCCCGCCGCCCACCCTCGTACGTGTCCCCGCCCGTCTCGTTGGAGTCTCTCAGCCATGTTCGATGCGTGGGCAGGCGCGCATGGAGAAACAGCAACAGCAGTTGCCCCTCAAGCGACGGCTGAGCGTCACCGAAGGCGCATCCAGCGCGAACCCGCCGGTCACGCGACCGAAGCTGGACGCGCCGGTCACGCCGACTGTCGTTCCCGCCCCCGCGTCTCCGAGAGCGGACCCCGACGGGCGGCGTGGATCGTCCGCTCCCGGCGACGCGATGCCGGCGCCGCCTTTGCCTCTCCCGGTCGGCCCGCCCGGTTCGCCTCGGCGGCACGCCCAACTCGGTATGGGAGCGTCGGGCGATGTGGGCGGGCTGATGCACGCGCTGCGGGAGGCACAACGCCAGCTGGCCGCGATGCAGGCGCACGAGCGGACTATTATGGACGACCTCGAGCGGCTGGGCGCGCGGCCGGAGAGTGCGAACGTGAGCGTGGACCGCGACGGTGCGTCCTTGCCCTCAGTTTTTGTGTACTTTGTCGATTGCTGAAACAGAGTCACGTGCGGACAGAGTTGTCGCGGTTAGAAGCCGAGCTGAGGACGGAGAGGGCGAGGCGGGTGCGTGCGGAGCAGGCACTGAGCGACGTCGAGCGCGAGCGCCAGACGCCGTTTGTCGTCCCGGCGTTGTTCCAGGCGTTTATCAGCCTGTCCAAACTCTCCAACTGATGTTGGGACTGGAGACGTGCGCAGCGTCGTTCTTTCGCCCTCTGGCTTCCCCACCGGTTCGAGGTCAGCAACAACAAAGATGTTTCTTTTTTTTTGGCGAATTATGTATGCGATTAAAGAAAGAAAATCTACATGTAAACTTGGATCCGATACAACGAAAAGCTTTGAGCATGTCCACTAGTCGGACAGACGCGAGACCAGCAGAGCAAGACGACGCCAACACCGAAAGCGTCTGAAAACGAATACACACGAACAGTGCCAGCAGGAAAGAAAGCAGACGAGGGATTACAACACATGACGGCCGAGGCTGTAACTTGTGCCCCGCGGGCTATAGGGTAGACAAATCAAGTGAGGAAGGGATCCTCGGGAAATGTACATATGATGGGCACACAGGACCAGTTAAATTCGCTGTCGCTTCGAAAGCCTGCTTACATCTACATCTGTCGTTGTCCGCTCGATATGGTCAAACACGGAGCCAAGGGCACGCGCGAGATCTGGAGGAACGGGGCCGCTTGCGGCGGCCATCATGTCCTCAAATTTGCGCTTCAGACCGTCGAGTTGTTCGGGCGAGAAAAAGACGACGGATTGCTGATCAAGAAAGGATCGTAGACAGTGAGTGACGCCTAGTTCGGCAGGCAAGGCACCTACAGGGCTGTGTCTCGCCTGAGGCACGACCTCGTCGGCTGCGAGCACGCTTTCTACCACCGGATGCTCCTCTTCCTCCTGTGCGTCGGGACGTAGCGGCGGCGGCGGCGGCGGTTGATGTGGATGTGACATGGTAGGGTGTACTGGCGGAGGTTCTACCATCAGATGCGGTGGATGCTGCATGTTTGCAAAGATGGGCGGCGGTTGTGGTGGAACGGGCACGGGGCCCGACACCGGTTTTGGCGTCGTCTCGAGTTTGAACTCGGACGTGTGCGGCGGTCTGCGAAAGGATGCCGGAAAGCTCGGGTGGGCCTCGGCGTGTGTCATGCGTATCCGCAAGAGGTGCTCGTTGTCGTCCATGACGGTGATGCGGAGCCAACCCCCACAGTGGTAGCGCGTGATCCGACTCCGTGATTTGCGGTCCGAGTCTTGGGTGCGGGATTTGGACTGTTCGCCTTCGAGCTGGGCACAAAAGTAGGTGACGACGGTGGACTTTCCGCCGCGTTTCGTCTTCTTTTGACTGCAGCGAAGGGGCGGGGGTGTCATCATCGTGGCCAGGGGAAAAAGAGAAAAGGAAGGGACGCACTTCCAGTGGTAATCGGAGGCCTCGGCGAGAAAATCTCTTATCCGGTTGGAACGATTGTACAAGTGTTCTCCGACGACGAAGAAGCCTGGGGGGACGCTGACCATGGTGTCAAAGTCAAACGGGCGGGTCTTGTTGAGGGTGACGAGGTTGAGAAAGTCGTCAAAGGACATGGCGGCGGTTGCGATCTGACCTCGGCCAGACGTCTCGGCGACTATTTCCGAGGCAACCTTGCGTGCGTTCTGCTTCTCCATGCAGGCTGTGCAAACCTTGAGATGACCACCGCCCGTGCGGCGTGGGGGGAATGAGTGAATGGGGCCGGTATATGGACATCGGGTACACTTTTGAGCGAGGGGTTGCTGGCAGTCGGGAGGGAGATTGAAGGTATGGGACGAGGAGGAGGAAGAGGAGGAGGAGACTGGGGAGAGGGATGGTGAAGGAACGAGACAGAGCGGGGATGAAACTTACCTTGCATGGTGGTCTTGCTCATTCTGATCCTTTTCCTCGTCACCCACTCGACATTTCCTCCAGTCACGTGATCAAACCATTCTCGCCCCCCCACGACGAGTCGTGACAACCTAAATGGCGTTGACCTCATTGGGTGTCCGCTGCGATACTGCCGTTGGGTTCCCTTTGCGAGGCCCCACAAATGGGATTAATTGCGCTGTGCGTGTATCTTGTCCGAGTTATACAGGGTGCGACAGCGACCTGTCGCAGTCGTCCAACTACTCGGAACCACAGATGTCATGGACCCCACCCACGTGGATGCTCGCTGGCAGTCCTTGAACGAATCGGACATCCAAGGACCGGTGCGTGCGAGGAAACGGAAACGCAACCCGAGTCGTACTTGTCTAGACATTCCGAATCGCGGGCGTATAACCAAGTTCGCGATTCCCCGCAAGCGGACTCGCCGTTCTCTGGACTCGCAGCGACCCCGGGAATCTCGGACGGTGCGGATCCAAGTGGTTTGCCACACGCGGACCGCTCCCGGCCCGCCTTGGCCCGAGACGGGACACTCGCTCACTTTCTGTCACTTTGTTGAGCGCGTGTCATGTCATGCCATGCCCCGCTGTCCAAATCAGGCACTCCAAATGCCGGAGAACGTGCGCCTCGGTCCCCATCGGGCAAACCAGCTTCCTCTTCTTCGGCGCTTCCGTTTTCTGGGATGGTTCTGCAAGTGCCACGCTCGCCGTTAAAAGGGCGCCCTGCAGTGACGGACAACGGAATGTCTTCCACGCCCACAGTCTCCAGCGGGGCTCTGGTGCTTCATCTGGACGTCTTCCTCCTCCTCGCCATCTTCCTGTTTTTCCTGTCCAACACTCCCCGCGCACTACTGTACGTTGCAAACAACCGTTCTGAATCATTCCAGGGTTATCTTCTGCGCTCTACCACACCACTCAGGACATCCCGGTCTCCAGGGCTCACCCCACAACTCACCGTGAAAGAGGGTGAGCTACCAGAATACTTCCTTCCCACTCTCGAGTCGGACGTGGCGCCACGAAAACCCTGGCACCTCCCTATGCATCTCTCCCTCAGGAACCCTGCAGCGAGCTTCATGCAGTATCGCGTCTTCGAGAAGTACACCATCGTCCAGGTTATCCTGATGGCGGGTCACACCGCCGCTGTCCTTTATGCTGCCCTTTATGAATCCAACCCGTTTTCTAACCCGAAACGCATCGGGTGGGTCATTGCATCTCAGATCCCTTTTGTGTATGCCTTTGCTACCAAGAACAATGTCATCGGGCTGCTCGTCGGTGTCGGGTACGGGAAGGTGCGTGCTCATACATTGATCCACACCACTCGAACCGATATCTCACCCAGCTGAATTATCTCCATCGTCACGTCGGACGACTGACGGTCATCGGAGCCAACGTCCACGCCGTCGGCTACAGTGCGTCATAACCCCTCTCTGCGCACCAGACAATGTCTATCTCAGATCCTTCTTTTACGTGCATTCTCATAGTCTACAAGTGGACATTGGCGAGCAACATCTCGAAAATGATCGCCCAGCCACATATTCACTGGGGTATTGCTGCCCTAGTCTGCGTCGATCTTCTCGGGATTTTCTCGTTGCAACGTGTCCGGACGAGATACTACAACCTCTTTTTTGCAACCCACGCTGTGTCGTTAGTTATAGTGCTGTTCGCCGTACGTACTCCACACTCGCCTCCACATGATCGGCCGAGTGTCCTTGCATGCAGGTGTGCTACCACCAACGGGTCTGTGTTCCCTATGCCATTGCGGGATCTGCCGTCTACGGTCTTGACCACGTCCTTCGTGCCACCAAGACTCGCTTCGCCACCGCACACCTTCAGACGATACCGGGAGTAGGGCTCACCCAAGTACAGATCCCTTCCCTGAACGCCGGTTGGCGTCCTGGCCAACATGTTCGCCTCCGCGTCCTTTCCACCGCCATGGGTCTCTGGGAAATGACAGAGGTGCACCCGTTCACCATCGCCAGCGTAACCAATACGGCCGAAGGCCTGGTTTTGATGTGTAAACAGACGGGAAACTGGACCCGGAAGCTGCACGAGTTGGCGCAGACTCCCACGACTGTCGTTCAGGGTTCGAATCTCGAAAGGAGGGTCAAGGTAATGATCGAAGGACCATATGGTGCGTCTCTCCTGAGCACCCAGACTGCCGCCGAAGCTCAAGTCAGAGTTCCGCAAGGTGGTGTCGGTGACACCACGATCCTTAACTACTCGGGGGCAATGTTCGTGGCTGGGGGCAGTGGCGTGACGTTTGTGTTGTCTACAGTTCAGGCCCTCGTGCTGGCCGGCGCTAAGAGCAGAATTCGGGCCATCAACGTCATCTGGAGCGTTCCCGACCCGAGTCCGTCTTTTGGTACCCGCTTCCAGCAAACGAGGCTGACAGGCTTTTGTGCAGCTGCCCTGGAAACGTTCGTTCCCCTCTTTGCTGCGCTCGTCGAAAGCGGCCCTGCTCGACTGTGCGTCTCGGTGTTTTACACCCGCGCTGGGTCCCGCCCGATGGAGGGACGCGTGTTCCCACCCGGCATCACCCTCGCTCCCGGCCGTCCCAACATCAAAAAGTCGTTGAGCGCGCTGGCAGCGTTGACGGCGAGCCGAGACGGCGCCCACGGTGCCTTTGTGGGTGTCTGTGGGCCTATTGGGCTGGCGAAAGACGTGGCGGACGCGGTGCGGACGTTTGATGCATCCTCGAAGCGAGCCATGGGTGGCATGCAACTGCATGAAGAGTACGTTTTCCCCGTGGGGCTGGATCAGACACTAACCCCTTTTTTTCGTGAAAAACGGTCGCTAGGGTCTTTGGGTGGTAGCTTAAGCCTGTGGAGGACTCGTTGTGTACGAACGTGTTTTGTAGTTGTGCTAACGCGCCAAAGTGGATTCTGTGAGCGAAGGACGCAAATATTGTGATTCATTGTGGCAGTGCAGAGGTAGACAGGGTGCTTGTGCGTGTTTGGTCTCGTCTCATTCCTCTGCGCTGTCCAGGTCAATGTGCACTCACCAAGGACCCTTACTATAGAGATGACCACGCCCAATAAGCGCGGACGGGAAGCGGGCCGACGCGCTAGGCGCGGTTTCTCCGGGCCGGCCTTTCTTCCTGTTCGCGTCGCGGCGTTACAGAAAAAACAGAAGCGTTATAATCCCGGTGTCTATGAGACTGTTACGCTTCTGTTTTTTCTGTGATGGCAGAGCGTAGACCCAACCCTCTTGCGTCGCCATGACTCATCGACACGATAACGTGGTGCTTTTCGAGGCGTTCGCCTTCCGTGTGACGGTGCCTGTCGTGCACGTAAACACCGAGCACCATGATCATCGGTACGAGTGTCCCGTTCGTAGGGGCATTCTGGAACTTGGACTTGACAGCACCTGGGCACTCCATGTGTTTATGAGCACACCGCCAGGGAGACTACCTTCTCAGGTCGCTGTTGGCTAGACGAGGTCGAGCCTCGCAGCAAACCACCTGAATGAGATGCGGTGGCCCGGATACTAGCAGATGAGAACAGGGCATTGCAGATCGGTTCGAAGGCGATGAAGTCCCTTGAGACTTTGATTTCATGCCATGACCTGTTGGACTGATGTCTCCTTCTTAATGCTCGACTAACAGTAGTTTTACCACAAAAAATATGTTAAAAACAAATACACACTGCACTTCTCATATGGTCGAATTTTCTTTTTTCTAGAGTCTTGTTAATATTTATTTTTATCATGATTTCTTGATAGATCTGTTTCTTGCACCCAGTTCCCAGGTACCTATTAACGTTCCCGGGCCATCATTGGTTCGTTGGGTCTTGCAACCCTAAATAGATGCATATTTCTTCTGGCGAGTAGGGGATGGTAGAGGGACGGATGCATTATTGACGCTATCCCGGATCAGGGATGCAGGCGCCACATCCGCGGAGGGACTGATAACTGACTCAATTGACCACCGCCACGGTCTCGATGACGCATTGCCAGTGTTATGGTACTTTGTACTCTAACGCGCGATTAGGTGTTGCAAGGTTAAAATTTTTTGATAAAAAAACTTTTTCTTTTTCGTAGGTTTATATATAGTACATATCTATTGCGTATCCACTACTTACAGGACGCTGGCCAGGGTCTTCGAGACGAATCGTCATCCTGCAAGTTTCCTTCAGTCGTGTTTCAAACTTGCTCACGGTTCTGTTCCGCTGTCGAGCACCAACGACTGCGTATTTCGAGGCACTTTTAGCATGGGACTCTGGGCGGGCGACGAACAGAACTTCCTTGCATATGTATCCCGGCATGCGGATGAGTCCGCCTTGAATCAACCTTCTTTCGTACACTCGGCCTCCCATAGAGAAGAATGAATAAAAGGGCATGGGCCCCGATGTGTGTGTGTGAGCAACCCACCTTTGGCTAGCCAGTTTGGACTTTCAGGATCGGAAGATGGCGTTCAGAATCATGGTGCGAACGCACAGGGATGGGTGTTCACCCTATCACCTCGATGCGTCGTTCCAAGCATGCCTCCAATGCCTCACTACCCTTAGGTGCCTTATGGTGATTCCCGAAATTTTCAAACCACGCGGTGGACGGGTGGCCCAGTTATCGCCCCCGGTGATGCACACTATTGATTTGGGTGGTGTGGGCGTGAGCGTCAACGAGGGGAAAAAGGCGCATCCGTGAGCCTGAGAGCGCATGATGTGCGTCATGAAGATCCCGGCCTACAACTCCACATTGAAGCGCTCGGTTGTTCGCACGTCGGTCTCAGCCTTGACGGTCCTTATCAGATAACTGTGGGTTAATACAACCAAAACTTCCCTTCTCAACACACGGGGTATCATGGCCCCGGGTTCTGATTCATGGGAAAGTCGCCCTGACTCAGACCTCAAGGGCCGTCGGTCAGGGACCTCTTTGAATGTAGTCCGGCGCTCTAATCGGAGGATGACTGCGGATCTGGGGAATTTCTATAGTGTCAGCTCGCAGACCCATACGGTGGTATGGCTGACCTCGGTATGCATGGAGGGGAAAGGACACAACTCGGTAACCTGTGCGTTACCTGCTGAGACATGAGCAGCTTCAATATATCTTTATGCTTATCACTATCTTGGATTAAATCAATTGGTAACCCTGAAGGTCGAGACCTGCCTATCTGAGCGGCCCCGCCGGCGCCACAGACAAGGTTGGGCTTGGACTGAGCCCTTACTAGAGCTTTTATATTCGTCCCGACTCCCGAGTGCCAATGGGCCGGTGTCTAACTTGTCTAGCGCGTGCTTTTCTCTTTGACGTAGTTGATCTACACCTGATTTTCTCTGGCCAGCGTGGAACAAATCCAGCACACTCCAAAGTACGCGCATGTGTTCTCAGACTCACGTCAGGGGAGGCGACGTTCCCCTCCCCTCCCTCTTCCCTATTTCGGCGAGAACCCTGGGGTTGGGACGGAAACCAGACTCGACCCTTGCTATGTGGGCCATACGGAGACTCTAGCGGCTCACGTGGAATTGAATTACCTCCGTCAGCACACAGATTCCGTCCGTTCGATATAAAGCCGCTCTTGGGACCTCCCCGCTGGTCTCAGCACGTTGCGCTTGTCTGTCGCTCATTCACTCGTTTCTACCCTTGAACGATGTCTGCCATCTCGGGCGGTGAGGCGTTCCAGTACTCGCTCTACGTGGGGCTGAACCTACAAGACATCTTCTACGGTTAGTCTGCGGTCCGTGCACTGGTCCATGTGCTGTGTACGCACTCACCCCTCTGCCTGTCTCGTCTAGGCATCGAGCTGGTGCTGTACTGCATGACCATGTACAACTTGCTGAACCACCCGGGAAAGCGCACGAAATCGGACGTGTTCTACGCCGTCTTCAGCAGCATCATCTTGTTTCAAGCCACGCTCTGGGTGACCACGCAGGCAGTCACCGGCGGAAAGATGTGGTTGCCAAGCGAGAGCTTTCCAGAGGGATCCGACGCAGTTTGGAAGAAGAGCTTATCGGCTTGGTACATGGTCATGGCGACGCTGTCGCTCACCATGCTTCAGATCTTGACGGACGCATTGATGGTGAGGTGTACGCACAGGGTCGAGTGACGCACATATTTATTTTCCATCCTGTGATTCTAGGTCTACCGCTGTTGGATGGTGTGGAACAGCTATCGTGTCGTCGCAGTACCCTTGATGCTGTTGACGACCACCTTTAGTGCGGCGACATTTCCTCTGCTAGAGTACGTCTGATGACAGCACAGTTCTGGGAATCCTAGTCGGCTGGATCACGACGGCTTCGGCAGGCGGTGTCTACTTTGACGCGACCGCTGCTCGAGTTGGCCTGGCCTTCTACACCACCTCGATGGTCATGACGATCATGGTGACAGTGATGATCTGTTATCGTGTGCTGTCGCACGGCAGGCTGATGCGGGAGCATCTCTCGTACGAGTTCGGGTCGCCGTACTTTGGGATCGCTGTGGTAATCGTCGAATCGGTGCTTCCCTACACGCTTGCTGGGATCGCATTCGTGACGTCGCTCGCACTGGGGAGTCAATGGGAGGGCGCGTTTGGGTATCTGTACGCGTCGACGATGGTGCGTGCCTCGTCGCCCGCGTGACATATGATGCCGTGTCGATGCCACTTTGTTGTTCGCAGTGTGTATCACCTCAGATGTTGATCCTACGCGTGGCGACGCGGACAGGGTGGACACAGGACACGTGCACAAAGCAACCACACTCGACGCTCAAGTTTTCTCCGCAGAGTCAGGGGGGCGCCGCGTTAGAGTCGGTCGAACTGTCCACGCTCCGAAGCGCAGACCGGGGTGTCGACTTGGAGAAGCAATAACGAGAGAGGACGCGTCCACGGGTTAAGCACAGCTGGTGCGACGTAATGTCTTCCCTGGGTATTTACTATAATTTACTTCAAAGAAATGCGGTGTCACAGACAAGCGGTTTCTGTACGTTGTGCCAGTTGTACGATTTAGGGTGTATCATGTAGGATAGTGCTTCGTGTGGAGCGCAGGGTGCTGGTCTCGCGCCGCGACCAGCGGTTTGCCAACTTGTCAATGGTCTTGTAAATGTACTCCTTTGGAACGGGGGGCGGCAGGTTGTATGCTACCAACTTGAAGACTACGATTCCGATGGTCACACGCCTTGGAATCGGCCACGGTGCGTAAGAAAAGAAAGCTACGGTTACAAACAAAAGGCAGTATTTCTTTTCTATACAATCGTTCCATGGCGCCGCGCGAATGCGTTGCATTCCCACTTGGGTCTCGAACGTTGTCTCAGATGAGTCCTCGTTATCTATGTGATTGATATCCCCGTTACTAGTAACAGTAAATAGCGAAAAATCGACGTGAAATGTGGCGGCATGCCCGCCAGCTTTCATATCTGAAGCGGGGCACACTTTGCACAACGCAGTCGCACCGAATGATTACGTGCTTGCCGTGAACATGAGACAAGGGTGTGTCACCTGAACCGGCCGCACATTGCCCGGTGGTGTGATCAATCATGTCGGAGCCGAAAATGTTTGTATGCTACCCCCGACCGCTCTTGCGCGCCCGCCTTTTCCGGCCGATCAACGAACCGATAATCTTCCCCTGTTTCAAAGGTTTGTCTTTGACTCGCACAGCCTTGGCAGGTCCCTTGGTTTGGTCAGATTCGAATGCCACCCGTCGTTTCTTGGACGGTGGCTCCTCCGCAGTGCTGATTGGGGCGGACTTACGAACATGCTGTGATTGGGTCTATGAAGGGGGTGTCAAGCAACTCTGCCGAAACACAAGACAAGGGGGAGGGACGCACCCGTTTCTCATTTTGTACTTTTCTGCGCTGCACGACTTGGATGTTCTCGATCGAAAACTCCACGATGAGCGTTCCCTTGGAAGGTTTCGAGGGACCCGCCATCTCGTCCTTGATCCGTTTCATCCGAGCCTCGTCCGGACTTGCCTTGGCCTTTTCCTGCTTGACGATGTCTGCAAGTTCCTCCTTCGACCACTTGTCGAAGAGTGCGCCGACGGCCGCGTTGTTGTTCGCCCATCGTAGCACACGCAGTGCGTCCGCGTGCGTGTGCATTTCAATGAAACCGTAACCGCGACTCCGGCCTTTCCCAGTGACGGCGTCGACGCGATCCGACTGACGCACGATCTTTGCCTGCTTGACGCTCGAGAGATGCGCTCCCTTGGCTTTGCGTTTCTTCGATGCGGTGTCGTGCTCTTCTTTGACCACGTCGTCTCGGCCGTCAACCGCAGCGAGCTCGTCAGGGCCGAGCCCCTCCCGAACACCCTTTTTGACCTCCGCATTAAATTCCCGGAGGCTGTGAGTCGCGAGTCGCTTGAGACCGCGCTCGGTGACGAATAACGGTATCTGGCGTATGCTGAGTCGCGTTTTGGAAACATAGAGCAAAGGGTTGTTGCGGAGCAGCGTTCGACGTGCATTGAACGAGTTCGTACGCTTCTCGAGCTCAACTGGAGGAATCGTGTCCGCTGCAGGGCTGTTGGGCAGAATCACTGGAAATCATCCAGCGTCGGAGACTTTGACGGGCAGGAATAAGATGGAGGGAACGAACGCACCTCCTTCGCGCAGCAGGTAGAGGTTTCGTTTGTCGGCCTTTTCTCGACTCTTTTCGCTATCTTCTTTCAGTTTCGCGGCCTGTTCGCGTGTGACAGCACGGACGACGTCAAGGGTTCGACCGTGTAACACCAAATTTTTGGCTGCGCCGGCCGAGGGATCAGGGGTAAGGAGAGAAGGAAGGGAAAATGGGTTTTTGGGTGCCTGTGGGCGTGTCAACTACACATGTGCTTAGGGGTCGCGGGACGCGTGTCTACCTGAGTCTGGATGCCTACAGTCTCCGCACGTAAGATGTCGCTCTGTTTGATGGCTTTATCCGCGTCTTCCTTGTTCCAAAAGCACGCAAACCCGGTTCCGCGGGGGCGCTCTGTTTCAGGATCGACTGTAAGACGGACATATCGAAGAGGGCCGAACGCCCGGAACCTGCATAATGAGTGAGGTGGTCGAAACGAACAGAGTCGAACAAAGAAAAAACGTACAACGTTCGTATTTCATCCTCAGTAGCAGTAAATGGGATATTGCGGATAAAAAGTGTGTTTCCAGTATCGGTATGGGGTAATTGTGGTTTTGTAGGCGATTCATCGTTGCTGTTCCGCTCGAGGGCGTCCTCAGCATCGTTATCGCCGTCCTCGGCATCTTCGTCCCCTGAGTCCCCTTCGTGGAAGCCCAGCTGTTCGTATTCGCTGTCAGATGCACCATCTCTATCTGTGCTCACATCTCCGACATCGTTCGTGTCATCCATTTCCACGTCGTCTTCCACTCCATCAATCACTCCCAGCTTCTCCTTTTCTTTCTCCCACCTCTTCTTGCTAAGCGCCCAGTCGACCGCGATCACCCGCTCCTTTCCCCCACTTTCGATCCCCTCGGGTTCCTCTAACACCTCCCCTTCTTCCGTTCTGACGTTTTGGCGCCTCCTTTCCTCCCGACGTTGTTTCTTCCGCTTTTGCTTGTCTGAAACGATATCGTTGGCCACCCCAGCCACGACTTTTATCCCGTTGCACTTTTCCAGCGCGGATTCGGCGTCTTTTTTGCTCAACATCCAGACGAACGCGAACCCTTTAGAACGAGCTGATCTTGTCGTCTCCGTGTCGTCATCGACTTCTGCCAACGGGATATGGATCGAGTGAATGGGGCCATGCGGGAGAAAGATGGCACGCAAGTCCTGTTCGGAAATGTCAAACGGAAGGTTTCGGACGATCAGGCGACTAGCCCGGCTCGGTGTGGTTTCGGGAGCGATCTCTACCGGTGACGAGTGAGTTGGGGATCGTGGACGCGAACGAGAAGCACACGTTGGATGGTGGTCTTGGCCAGACTGTCGAGTCGCTTCTTGAGCGTGACGGAAAGCAGGCTGCCTTTGAAGACGTGAGCGTGGAGCTTGCTGACGGCCTCTTGTGCGAGGCTGGAGGATGAGAACAGGACGTGTGCTGGAGGGACCGTAAGTGTACCCGAGAGACGATCGAGGGAGGGCGGAAGAGAAAAAAACTTGCCCATCGACGGGTCGTCACCTCCGGCAGTCTTTGCTGGCCATTCGACGTGCTCTGCACCCTCGAGCTTGCGGAGTTTTTTCCATAGTGTCTTTTGACTGACCGAGGACGGCAAGCCCGAGACGACGATGGTCCGAATGGCGAGAGGATCTTTGGCCTTTTGGAGCGGTGGCCTCGGCACAGCGATCTTCTTTTGTTTTTTCGCGCCCTCCGGTTCCGGCTGGTCCTTTGGCTTGTTTTTGGGCTGAAGAAAGGGTGAGGAACGGAAGAAGAGCGAAAAGGGCGAGGTGATATTACTTTGCTCTCGGCCCACTGCACCCGTAGATGTCGTCCGTCGATAGACATGCCGTCCGCCGTGATGGTATCGAGTGCGGCCCGGGCATCTTCCCTTGCGGAAAAGGAGACGTATCCGACGCCCTTGGAGACACCAGAGCCATGCTCGAGGACGACAAACGCAGAGCGCACGGGTGCGAGATCAGAGAAGGCGGTCTGAAGATCGGTGGACGTTGCGTCATACGGCAGGTTCGACACGAAGAGGGTAGCGCTGTGCGATCGCGGATGGGGAACGGCTCGGATTCGAGTGCGCGGACACTCACCCGTGGCGGTGGCCGCCGTCGGCCTCGTCGTCCCCCGCCTTACGCTTGCCCAGCGTCGTCGTGGTCGCCATGTCCAAGTGGATGACTATTTGGCCTTGTTACATCGAGCGTAGTCTACGTCTCACTAGAACTCGTCCCGCTTCGTCCTCGTGCGCCGCTCGAGTACATCGACCCTCAGGACGCTCTGTACGCCCTTCAGCTCCCGTACGACGTCGTCCCTTGTCGTCCCACCATCCGCGGCAGGCAGAGCGAACTCGAGCACGTCTGACAGCTCGCCCACTGGTTTTGTATACTGGAGCTGGTGGAGGGTGGGATGGGCGCTTGCAAGGCTGGACGGGTCAGAAAGGAACGGGGACGTCGTTGCAAAGGTGACGGCCAGGCTAGCAGACGATGTTCGCATCCTCTTCTACTTTCCACATGAGCTCGGCTCGTTGACTCGGTGGTGTCTCCACCTACCGCGATGGTGAACGTAGTCGGTGATAATCGATAAGCCTTGAGCCAAGTACATGTTGAGTTAGCAAAGGTCCATGTCTCCTTGGTCGTCCCTCCTTGCGGAATTTTCCGAGCTGGCAGGCGCGAGTTGGGTGGACCCGGAACGTCCCAGTTTCGCTCCAGACCATGCACCGCGCCGTCGCCGTCACCGGCAGAGGCCTCGTCAGGGCCTCGAGGACAGTGAGCGGCTCCCTTTTGCACCCTCCCCTTACTCACACATGCACGGCAGCGTCTGGCAAGCACCACCGCGACCGGGTCCGGGTCCGGGTCCGGGTCCGCTGCCTCTTCAGCACCCAAGAAAGCCAGCAAGGTCGTCCAAAAACTTCTCTTCTACTCTCTCACCGCGACCGGCTCGTTTTACATCGGTAGCACCTTCGTGTCCTATCACGACCAGGAATACCGCGACCTGTTCACGAAACACGTCCCTCTGGCTGACGTCCTCGTCGAATATGGCGAGCAACACCACTGGGACGACATCACCGTACAGCAGGTCGTCGTCGCTACCGTCGACAGCGCTTATGCCGTCTACGATTTCGTGCGACGACAGCTTGGGCAGCCCACCCAGGATGCGGACACCAAAGTTCATGGCTCCCCGGCCGACAAGGATGCCGCTCGTGAGGGCAAGACATCCAGCGAGACCAAGTCCCGCGTCAAGTCTGCCGCCGCCGCTCTCAAGACGACCGTGGACAAGTCAAGAGAGCAGCTCTCGCCAGAGGCGTCTGCCCGTGCCACGGCTCTCGCGAGACACCAAGCTGCGCAGCTCGCCGACGAGGTGGACGATCTCATTAAAAAGGCAGAGGCAGCACTGGCCAAACCCGTAGAACCCCTCCCGGAACCCCCGGCCCCTTCCCAAGCACCACCCGCGAGCGTAGAGGTGTTCGTCTCGTCAGAAAAGCCAGAGGATTCAAACGTTTATGCAGCTCCTCTTCCCATTGGTTTCGAGCCCCCACCTGGCTTTTCTAGACCCAAACCTACGCCCAAAGTCAAGTCCGAGTCCGAGGTGCTTCCCTTGATTGCCCCGACCGTCTCAGATGTTGCCATCTCGGAGCCCGTCATTTCGCATCTCGCGGGCACCATCGACGACCTTGCATCCTACCTGAATGCGAACCCTTCCGCAGCGAAAAAGGCCCATGGCATTCTTGATACTGCTCGGAGTGACCTTACCGAGCTTGCCGCGCGTTTCGACAAGATCAAGGAGGACGAGAAGCACGAGCTAGAGGCCAAGCTCGACGAACAAGCACGCGAGTACAGCACGAAACTGCTGGAGCTTGAGCTCGAGTCTCAGGATAAGCTCGCACTGCAGAGAGAAGACTATGAGAAATACGTATTAGAAGAAAAGGCGAAACTCGTGCACGCGTACCGCGAGAGGCTAGACACCGAGCTCAAGGCACAAACGGAATTAATGAACGATCGGTGAGCGAACCTGACTCGCCAGTTTGATCTTAGAGCTCACCCGCACCGGCATCGCGCCCGCACAGATTAAGAGAGGCAATTATTGCACAAGGTATCGAGCTCCAGCGTCGATGGATTCGCGAGGTCAAGGTCAAGGTCGAAGAAGAGCGTGGTGGGCGACTTGCCCGTCTCGACGAGCTTGCCACGGGACTCAAACGTCTGGAACGTGTCGCGCTCGACAACTCATCCTATCTTGACGAGAACATCCGCGTGCATGGAATGTGGACCGCGTTGCGTGCCCTGCAAGCCGCCATCGACGCCCCGGAGCGAAAACCGTTCCGCGAGGAGCTCCGCGTACTCCGACACATCGCTGTCGCCAAGGACAACGCCGTCGTGTCTGCCGCCCTCGAGTCGCTCGAGCAGTCGGACATCCCGGACGTGGGTGTGGAGCCACTGGCCGACCTGACGACATGGTTCACGACGTCCGTCGCGCCGCGCGTATCGAGCGTGGCGCTCGTGCCAGATCAGGACGCGGGCGTGTTGTCCTACCTCGCGTCGCATTTCTTGTCCTCGTTCCGGTTCCAGGTACACGGACTCACGCCTGGATCGGACGTGTTGAGCGTGTTATCTCGTGCAGAGTATTACATGAACGAGAAGGATCTAGATAGCGCTGCACGAGAGCTGAATCAGCTCACTGGTCCGGCCAAGGTGCTGCTCCATGACTGGTTGGAGGCGGCGAGGCGGAGACTGGAGGCACAGCAAGCCTTGGAGGTGAGCGATTTTTTTCGGCTACTGGATTCCCGTGTGGGCTGCGTGCTAACGCACTGTGGGTTCAAGGTCATACAAGTGCAAGCAACCCTCGCCTCCTTGCTCGTGGTTTAGATCTCGGATGGTACTGATACACAGATGCAATCTAGATGATTACCCAGACGTGACTCGCAAATAGACTTCATTTCAGGGGTATCTCTGCACCCGCGTACAGCGCGCATTCGCACATGGCCTGAGCACGCCGTACGACCGTCTGAACGATCTCCTGATTGTTCTGCGACCCCCGAGACACCTTGACGAGTCCAGGAAAGACCGTTGCGCCCACTCTGTCCGCGTCCCCATGTTCGCTCTTGAGACATCTCCGGACGAGCTCGATCTGTTGTGGGTAGAGTTGACTCCCGATTTCGGGGACGAACGAGCGGTAGAATGCTTCAGCGCCACCACCGCCTGCGGAGGGCGAGCCGTGGAGCATGCGTGAAAATGCATGTGCCGAGGTGAGGATGGAGTAGATTCCCCGGACGTGGTCACCAAGGTTTCTGATGAGCGTGGGGAGCTGGTCCCCCAAGATGCTCGAGGCAAGTTCAGGAGAACACGAATCGACAGCGGCGGAAAAGGTCTGGCGGCGCCAGACGCCAGCAACGACGGGGTTTCCTAGCAGACCAAAAAAAAAGGAGCGTCAGACACACGGGAGGAGCTGGAACACGCCGAGTGGATGTGCGATGGCAAGTATGACGAACTGGAAAAGAGATGTTCGTGAATTCGCGTGAGCTGTATGTTGGCCTCTGCAGAGTTGGTGACCATGAGGACGTTGATGACCTCGGCGCTGATGACCTCGGCGAGGGCGTGTCGGAGGACGTTTTGGACCTGGATCGGAGTAGCGCCGTCGGGCGGGCAAAGGTCGTAGGACCCGCTCGTGAGATCGGCGAGGGCGGCCACGTAGAGGTCCGAGAGCGGGGCGGGAGGGGCGCGCACGACCTCGGCCGCCCAGCGATTCACAATGCGCTCGAGCAGGGACGCCGCGTTCTGCAAGCGCAAGAAAACGTTGGTGCAAAGGGGCATCCGCACAGAACCGTGGACGCACCTTGACGGAGAAGTCGTCGACCGAGTTACCGCCTTGTCTGACGTGGGGGCCGTCGGAGGGGGAGCCTTCGAGGAGAGCGATGCGCGCGCGGAGGAGGGCGACCTGCTTTTCCTGCTCCTCGAGCTGGAGGCGCTGTTCTTCTACTTTTTCGTGGGCGATGCGCTGTTCTGCGGTCGGCTATCGCATCGATCGGGAGTTCGCGGTGAGCACTTACAAAGTTGGCGAGGGCGTAGCGGTACTGGTCGCCGCTGACCACGTCTGTTTGCTGGGGATAGGCCATTGGGAACGTGTAGGAGGATGGGCGGGCGCAGCCATGATTGGCGCGGGTGATGAGTGTACTCGTATGTCACGACTCATTACCCTCACACCCCACGATGACTCTATTCTGACGCAATCCTAGGGAACACGGTCGTCTCCAGCTGGACGGCGAGCGTACCGGCGAACGGGGGCTGGAAGGTCCTTGAGCTTTAGTTGGCATGGCGTTGGGATGCAGTGCTTATCGCAGCTTGGCAGGGACGCGAGCCCGGCCTCAACTCTAAATCCCCAACGCAGCGGCTATTCGTTCCACAAAGGCTAATGTCTTGCGATTCCGAGGACCGTGGCGACAGCGTACGTGTGCTAACTTTCCTTGGCTGTCGTCTCTGCGAGCGCAACTGGTCACAAGCCTGCTAATTCGGCTGCGTCGCAAAGGGGTCGGGCATGGCGATGCAGCGATATATGTAAATGAACCTTTCCGGTGTCGGCCCAGGCTTATGCAAATAGGTTTTCCCGGAGACGAGGCTGCGCTTATCTTCAAGTCCTTGCTTTGCGCATGCTTCCCGCTCGCCCGCCGACTTGCGAAAGGTGTTGTAAGTCTCCATGTTTTTTCGTATGTTCTTGAAAGAATGAGAACGTGATTGTTTCACGGATTTGTAGGTAGATGGTTTTCTAATCGTGAGAGATGACATCTCTTGGGGCACTTCAGTCGGCCCTTGGTCCGTGGAAAGAAGGGCCCCTGGCTCTGGTAATCCCATACGATAGTTCCCGTAAATGCTCTCAGGCGACCGAACAGTATAAAGTCGACCGATTGTTGCTCTACCGGCCCACCCAATTACATGCCCATTTTTGGATGATGGACGCAATCTCGGGCAGTGACGTATTCCAGCACTCGGTCTATGTAGGGATGTTCTTCCAGGACATCCTCTACGGTAAGTGTGATGATTCATGTTCATTCCAGCTCACCA
This sequence comes from Boletellus ananas, assembly GCA_038089895.1. Taxonomy (NCBI): domain Eukaryota; kingdom Fungi; phylum Basidiomycota; class Agaricomycetes; order Boletales; family Boletaceae; genus Boletellus; species Boletellus ananas. The sequence goes on along the minus strand of JBBPLS010000060.1, from coordinate 55,889 downwards.
CACCGCTGGCTCGCAGGCATCGATCTGGTGCTGTACCTCAAAACCATGTACAGCTTGCTGAACCACCCGGGAAAGCGTAGGAGATCAGACGTGTTTTACGCCATCTTCAGCACTGTGATGCTGTCGATGACCACTATTTGGGTATCCGCATGGTCGGTATTCTGTGCAAAAATGTGGTCACTGGGTGCAGGTTATCCAGGTGGTCCGGATGCCTTCTGGAAGGCAAATGTCTCGGTTTGGTACACCGGTTTAGCGCGGACGGCGATCGTGGCACTTCAGCTCATGACAGATGCCTTGATGGTGAGACATGCTCGAGGTAGCAGGTGTTTTGTCCTCACTCGCACTTCTAGATCTACCGTTGCTGGGCTGTGTGGAACCAATACTGGGTCATCATAGCACCCTTAATGTTGTGGGCGGGTACCCTTGGTGCGTGTTATTCCCTCTGGGTTGCGCATAATCTAACGAAACAAGTTTTGGGATTTCTACTCTGCTGGGCTGCGAGTACACACAGTGGAGGGCTCTACTTCCGTGATGCCACCCGCAAGCTCGGCCTGGCATATTTCAGCTGCTCTGCGTTCCTGACTGCCATGCTGACTTTGGCCATCTGCTATCGTACGCTACGACACGGCATGCTGGTGAAGGAGCGTCTCGCTTACGAGTACGCATCGCCCTATTTCGCGATCGTGGCACTGGTTATCGAATCCGTGCTTCCCTCGACACTTGCCAGCGTCACATTTTTGGTATTGCTTGGGTCAGGGAGCGAGGCGACGAGTGCGTTCGGATACGTGGATGTATTGTTGAAGGTACGCCGGTCTCATCTCCCTCCACCAGGCGTGCGTGGACGGCATTGACGCGTTTTGCAGGGAATATCGGCTCAGATGCTCATCCTGCGCGTGGTGATGCGAACGGAGCGGAAGGAAGATATGGCCAGACAACCGCACTCGACGATCAGGTTCTCCCCTCAGGAGGACGTCACGCTGGGGTCCATGTCAAGAAGTGATGAGGTGCCGTATATACAGACCCTGGGGTCGACCCGGGGCGGTGACGGCGGTATAGTGTAAGGTAGTGAGCCTGGGACTCTACCTCGGACACTTTTCGCGACCACTTTTCGTTGTTGGCAAATCGTATATATCCTACGCTTGGCGCTGTTGCATAACCATTGGTGTACAGATTCGGGTTTACAAATGAGCGGGATCGTCCAACTCTACGTCCCTAACGATGTCGTTCCATTCGTCAAGGTGCTCGATCATTCGTGCGCACTTTTCTCTCACATCTTGCTCCGCATCCTTGCCGAGCACGAGATACAAAGGCCACGCCCTGCCTTGCGCACGGCCTTCGCCGAGGACGACTTCGACGATTGCTTTCATGGCCTTGTCGGGGTCCCCAGGCTGCTTTCCCGCAGTCGCCGCGAACGCCTTTGCCGCCTGTTCTCGCTGGTCGTCGTAATCGGGGATGAAGTGCGACCCATCAAAGTTGTTGCGATACATGCCTTCTGTGCGGAACGCGCCCGGCTCGACGATGAGGATGCGGACGCCAAAGGGCTCGAGCTCGACAGCCAGAGTCTCCGCGATAGCTGGTCAACGGGAAGCGCATGAGGGCGCGCATGGTGCCTAATTCCGACTCTGACAAGGTCTTACCGTGTATCGCGGCCTTGGACGACCCGTAGAAACCTAATGTCGAGGACGATGAATCAGCTGCCGGGCGATTTCGCTCGACGCGACGTACCGCGCGCCTGTTTGCGATGGAAAGTATATATGTCACACGCGAGCTATGCTGAACTACAGAGGGGGACTGTACCTTGATCTCTGTCTTCCATGCGCTTCGGCTGCCCACGATGACGACCGTCCCGCTTCTCTCTATCAGGAACGTTATGCGAGTGAAAAGAGACATCGATGACGCCCAAGACTCACGTTTGCGCAGGTAGGGGAGGACTGCCGTGGTGACGTCGAGGGTGCCAAACACGTTGGTCTCGAGCTGGCGGCGCATCACCTCCGCCCTGCGATGCGCGTCACCCCGTCGTCGTCAGCTGTCTTTTTGGGGACGACATACCCGCCTTCCTCGACGAACGAGGGGGTTCCTATCCCTGCATTGTTCACGAGCACGTCCACGGTGCCCCACCCGGACGCCTGGACGATGTCGTCGATTCGCTCCTTCACGTGCGCTGTCCCGGCGGTGATGTCGAGCTCTGCGCAGTGGATGTTGGACGCTCGCTCCGGACCAGCGTCGTCGCGAAAGTGGGTGATGTTGGCGAGCGTCTTGGCCGTCGCAATCACTCGGTCACCGTGGGCGAGGACGATGTTCACGAGCCGACGCCCGAAGCCAGACGAAGTGCCTACATATGGGGCAAGATGATCGACATCGAGTGCGAGGAGCGCTGGTCCCGAACCGACAACGGGACGGACCTGTGATCAACCACACCCTGGTTGTAGGAGATGCCATCGGATGCCAGCAGGAGGAGGGCCGTCGCACTTGCGAGCGCTGGACCCGAGTCTGACCTAAATACAATCATCGGCCCGGGAAACCCGGCCAACTGCGCAGTGCGAGGCCAGTGCCTCTCCGAGTCTGGCAACATCAGCCCGAGCGTGCAACGCGCCCGTTGGGTACCGCGATCCTACAGCTTCCAGGGAGTCAAGTGAGCGGCGCTCCATGCCGCTGTCGATTCATAGATTCGCATGGTCTGGAGCGTCTAAATCTACGTCCCTGACGATATCGCTCCACTCGTCGAGGTCCCCGATCATTCGTGCGCATTTGTTCCTCAAGTCCTGCTCTGCATCCTTGCCGAGCACGAGGTACAAAGGCCACGCCCTGCCTTGCGCACGGCCCTCTCCGCGGACAACTTCAACGAGGGTTTTCATCGCCTTGTTGGGATCCCCAGGCTGCTTTCCTGCACACGAGAAAAACGCCTTCACTGCCGGCGCTCGCTGGACATCATAATCGGGGATCAAGTTCGACTCGTCAAAGTTGTTGCGATAGATCCGTTCCGTGCGGAACGCGCCTGGCGCGACGACGAGCATGCGAATGCCAAAAGGCTCGAGTTCGACGGCCAGTGTCTCTGCAAGAGCTGATCGGCGAGAGGGCATAAGTGCGCGCACGTTCTAGCTTGGGGCTCGAGCAAATTCTCACCATGTATTGCGGCCTTGGACGCTGCGTAGAAACCTGATGCAAAGATGAAGGTCTAGTCATCAGATGGTCTTGATGCTACGTACCGAGCCCCTTTTTTGAACAATCGAGCGTCATGTACGAGCTACGCTGGAAAAGTAGAGGGTACCATACCTTGACCTGTGGCCTCCATGCACTTCGACTGCCCACAATGACAACCGTCCCGCTCCCCTCTATCAGTTGTGTGAGGTAGGGGTAACATCGATGATGAGAGACTCACGTCTGCGCATGTATGGCAGGACCGCCGTGGTGACGTTGAGTGTGCCATACAGGTTGGTCTCGAACTGACGGCGCATCACGTCCACTCTACGATACGCGGAGCTCGTGTGTCACCCTGCCATCAAATTTCTTTTTTGGAAGACATACCCGCCTTCCTCGGCGAATCCAGGGATCCCTACTCCTGCATTGTTCACGAGCACGTCCACGGTGCCCCATCCTGACGCGTGAACTATAGCATCGATTCGTTCCTTCACCAGAATTGTCCCGGCGGTGATGTCGAGCTCTGCGCAGTGGACGTTTGACGCCCGATTTGGCTCGGTATCGTCGTGAAAGTGGGCGATGCTGGCGAGCGTCTTGGCCGTCGCAATAACTCGATCACCGTGGGCGAGCACGATGCTTACGAGGCGGCGTCCGAAGCCAGATGACGTACCTATAATATTGTGATATCGGCATCGGGCAAGAGAATAGACCGACGAGATAGACCTGTGATAAACCACACGCTGCCACCAGGAGGTGCCATCTTAACGGCTGGATTGTTGTGGGAGGGAGCCTGGAGATCTGCCGCAGGCTTGAGTTGGTACAGGTGTGATCGCGGGGGGAGATGGCGGATTGGCTGTACGGTGAGAAAGTCACACCTTTAGTGGCTCTGCGGGCCGATAGATTCAAGCTGTGTGGTACCTTTGGGTATGAATCTCTCGACACGATATGGTGCGCGCCTGGCGTTCCGGGGCTGCTGAAACTGCCGCAGGTTGGGACGGGAGCGATGGGAGAGCCTCGCCAGGGCTTGCACAACCCGAAACGCGTGAACATGTGGGCGGTGAGAGACGAGGAGGGGTTGCATACTGGGCCTTTAAACTTCTAGTGCTGTTACTGGTCTGTGACGTAGCGGTGTTCCCGGTGGTGCCCGAGAACGGGGCCGAACTGGTTGAATATGAAGTCCTACTTGCTTAGTAGGGCCACGACGGGCGAGTGGGGACGGTGTTCGTAGTAGGTGTGGCAGCCGTTCATATCCGCGTTTCACACAAACTCGCTACCCTATCGAGCGCCAATCATCGATTGACCCGAGCTGATTGATCCCAGGCTTCCTCCTCTTCTTCCCGCAACCTGCTCGACAGAAGGATGGCGCGCAAATTCTTCGTTGGGGGCAATTTCAAGATGAATCCGAGCTCTGTGCAGCAGAAGAAGGATATCATCAAGATACTCAACGAGGCCGACCTGGATCCCGCGACCGGTATGTGCCCATCGTCGGCCGCTGTCTCGCTGGACTCAACGAGTGTGACAGAGGTCGTCATTGCGCCCCCTGCGCTCTATCTCATCCCCCTCAGAGACCTCGTTCGCAAGGAAATCCAGCTTGCCGCGCAGAACAGCTACTTCAAGCCGTCTGGCGCCTTCACGGGTGAGATCAGGTCAGTGGGCGTCGTTCGGCTTTTTCCCGGTGTTTTCTCATGTCTCCTCAGCCCAGCCCAGCTCACCGACGCCGGGATACCGTACGTCATTCTCGGTACGTCCACGCTCCTGCGAGTCCCGCTCGGTGTCAGACGTTGCCCCAGGACACTCCGAGCGCCGCACACTGTTCCACGAAACATCCGAGCTCGTCGGGACCAAAACCAAGGCGGCTCTGGATGCATCGCTCAAAATCATCCTCTGTGTGGGTGAGACCCTCACGGAAAGAGAACAAAAGAGGACGACAGAGGTGGTCAACGCACAGCTGCAGGCTGTCGTGGATATCCTCAAGAGCGAGGCCTACTGGAGGTGCGTCTTTCCAACGTTTCCGAACCCGGACCCGGATCCGAGCGTTACCTTTTAGCGACATCGTGATCGCATACGAGCCGGTGTGGGCGATCGGCACGGGCAAGGTTGCCACCGCAGCGCAGGCACAAGACGCCCATGCAGAGATCCGTCAATTCTTGAAGTCGCACGTCTCCGAGAACGCTGCAGAGACGACGAGGATCATATACGGCGGCTCTGTCACCGCACAGAACTCCAAGGAACTTGGTGAGTGCATCTCCGCCGTCGTGGTTCTTGTGCCTAATCCGTACGGGCTCGTGTAGCGACCCAGCTGGACGTCGACGGGTTCCTCGTGGGCGGTGCATCGTTGAAGCCCGAGTTCGTGGATATCATCAATGCGAAAAGGAAGTGATAGAGATACTGTTAGAGAATTCTGTGTGTAACTGTCGAATGTGGATTAGTATCCAAAAAGGGAAGTTTACTCCAGCCAGTCGCGTCCACGCGTGCCAGGTCTCCCACAACATGTTGAGGTCCCTTCTGGCACCTCTCCGAACTCTTCAGGATCACGCACGCGAGGCCCAGTTGGACGCTGATGCTCAGCCCAACATATCTACCGCGATCTCTCAGAGAAACGTTGTCGTGAGCCAAGTCAAATCTCTGGTAGAGGAGCTCAAGCTCGCAGAGGACACTCACTCCAGGATCACGGTACACAGTTTTGCACCATCAAACATTTGGGTTTATAAACCGTCCTTTGTAGATTCTACACTCCCTTCAGTCAGTCATCAGAGAGCAGCACTCTGAGGCCTTGGACGCCTTTCGCGAAGCGGATGGTTTTCTTGTCTTGATGCATGTCCTGTCGACGCTAGCTGCGACGCCATCCGCATTGTCCACTCTTCAGGCAACTCAGCACGTGTTTGATTGTGTGCAACTTGCATTCATGCTCACCTCCACGGCTTTGGATCAACACTCGGTCAACTTGACGTTCTTCGAGGTGAGCGTGCTGTCTGGCTTTGTACATGTTCTCACATTTCGCTCCAGAAATATGTTGGCTATGCAGCCTTATCTGATGCTTGCGACACACTCATTAAACATCCTGTCACCTTTGAAAAGACACTCGGGTGTCTTCTTTCGCTCTCCATCCATGAATTTGCTGTGGTCGACATGTTCACGGCGTTGCAAGCATATTGTAATGATCTCCACGAACTTGACATCCATTTCTTGGAATTCACACCATCTCTTGGCATCATACATCTACCTCGTGTCTTTAACATCGTCTTGGAGATTCTGCTCGGATCTCTCACGACGAATCATTCCCTGCGACTCATAGTGTATAAGATCCTGGAGCATTTCACCCAGTCGTCCCATCGTAACCTTGCCGTCTTGAGCATGCTGGGCATATTGACACCAATGTTTTCCGGTTTTACATCGATAACAGGCCAGCAAGGTTCGCATGACGTGGAACGTCGACTACAATGCAAAATCTTAAAGCGCCTATTCGAGATGGGTGCCTCTACTCAGGACTCGCGACGACTGTTCCAGTATGCCGTGAAAGAAGGCAGATCGCTGGATACAGAGATGATCGACCTCATCCGCACCACCTTGAAATCGAGATGGCCACCTCATATTCACTTCCAGGATAAGTCTGCAGTAACCATGCCACTTGGCAGTTGCAATACACTCCCAGCGTCTGGTTTGACATTCGCAGTAAGTGTCATGAGACGTTTTCCTCTCGATACTTGGATCACATCTCGCCTCCCTTTAGCTGTGGGGGTGGTTTGAAAGGATGCCCTCGGTGGCACACAGAATCTTTAGTATCTCTTTTAACGAGCGTTGTGCCATAGAACTGTCCATAGGCAGCAATGGTGCTCTTGCATTGCGAACTAGTTCTCGCCAGGAATTTAGAGTTTCATCGAAGGCTCGGATAGAAACCTCCCGCTGGACCCACATTGCCCTCGTTTACTACCCTCATCCGGCCGCTCGAGCTGCCGTCCGTACGTTCAGGCGTATCATACGCTGTTCCGATTCTAACATTCTCTAGGCATATTTTTAGATGGCATTCTTACTGAAACATTCGACTGGACCTACCCTAGTATCCATGGTGGTTGTGTTGGCGAATTTACTCTGGGCGACAAAAGACCAGACAGAGCCTCTAGTTGGTGTGTCGCATCAGCATATCTCCTTTCTACACCACTAGGTGAATGTCCCCTTCTATGCTCGTATCCTTTTGTCGTTGATTGGGGTCAGATGATGAACTTCCTAGGTTCATCCATCACCTGGGACCCAGATATGACGGAAACTTTCAGGACAGAGCTCTTGTTCGGTTTCTCACATACGAAGCATCCACCTCACTGAATATGCATATGACCGGCACTGGGTCAGTATCTGGGGAAACGTCTCTCAAGAGAGCCATCAGAGATAGCGTCTTGTTCAACGAAGCCTCTATTCTGTGCAAAATTACCACCAAGGATATTGCTGGTTTTCCACCTCTTGATGCGCATCTTTTGTCAACGAACCGGGACGCAGGCAACAATACCGTCTATGGACCCCTCGTTGCTATTCCGTGTCAACCATTTGATCTTGCGCTGTGGAGTATAGGCGGTGCTCGGCAAATACTCTGTCTAGTCTCTCTCGCGGAGGTAAGCACTCCGCATGTCGCTTATTTTACGTCCTATCGAACCGTAAAAGACGCCGCATGAGTTGTCCCGGACCATCACTATCTTGTGCGATAGTCTTCGTAATTGTTGGCAAACTTCGGAGGATATGGAACGAGTTGGTAAGGGTGACTTTCCGTAATTGTGTTCGTTGCTGATGGATATAGCTGGCTACGATGCTCTTACCAGTATCCTATATCAGAAAAGTCGCCTCATCAACATGACGACTTTTGAGGTCTTGTTCGAGTTTCTTGGGCTTAGCTTCCGGTCCCCAGAGTAGGCGGTGTCCCATGCTCGCCTTGAGTGTATAGCTCATAGCTGGCCATTCTAGCGTTTCCACAATCACGAATACGATCGCATATACAACCATCGCCCTCGACTTTGAACTTTGGTCAATGACAACCCCCGATATTCAGCGCGCCCATCTCGAACATTTTGCGTTTCTTTTGCGTGCTAGCCGTTACAGGAGATTTAATGCCAAGGTTCGCTTATCAAAACTAAATCTTGTGCGTAGATTACTCTTTGCTATGCAAACTTCATGGTACCCTCCGGAGACAATTCCTCATATTGCAAACGCACTTGGCGTTGTCATGCAAGCCCATTTCTTTGCCAACGATGCTATCAAACCCGTCGCATCGTACATTGCAGCAAATGTTCCCTCTGGTATGTGCAATGTTTCCGTCTGTATGGGGGAAGATACGATTATTACGGTGACTCCAGACCCAGTGCCACTGCCTTCGCCGCGAGCTTCCTTTACAGGTAGTGGCAGCAACAATAGCGAGAAAGCGCGACTCGTCTTGGATGCGGTTATATCGCTTCTCCGGGTCCCGACCACGTATACGAAATTCGCGGAAGTCCTACCTGTCGCACGCATTGTATTGCTGTGGCTCGGATCCGAGCCATCCCCTTCTCTCGTTTGCCAAATCCTTGCAGTGATCGGCATCAGTTTTAGTACCTCCTCTTCCTTTGGAAAGAACTTCGAACTCGCAAATGGCTGGCTTACTTTGAGAAAGGTGTTGCCACCCATCTGGAACGATCTTATTCACGAGGCTGCTCTCGATTTACTTTTGCAGCCAGCGCGAGGCGGTGAGACCCTCTCTAGGGGTGTCAAGTGTCCTCAGATGCTCTCTGTGATATTGCTCGCACTTCGTCAAGGATTGTTAGCATGTTCTGGCAACCAAGTTCAAGGCTAGTTCTCCCTTCCGTTCTTGCGAAACGGGTTGTTGACGTTGTCGCAATCCAGGGCCATCGCGACTTCTCGTCGAGCGGATTCTTGACGATCTGATCCATCTCCATGGTTCCCATTCATCATTTCGTCATCTGTTTAAATTGCAGAGCTCCACTGAGATACTCGTTGAATGCCTCCTGTCTTCCCCCGAAAACGCTGACTCAAAGGTATCCACACAACTGACATATTTTGGATTATTAGTCGCGATGGGTAATCATGCATCATCGGCCCAGAAGCAGCAGGTGAGCGCGGTGCTGGATTTGAGACGAATCTGGCGCGATCATCATTCAAGATACTAGATATCACCCGGCCCAAATCTCGGACAGCGAACCAGGTTGTCACGTCATCGCCTAGTAGACTTGCGTCTGTGCAAGAAGAATCACTACGCAAGAGCACCGGCCGTCTACAAGAATGGAGGAACACGATCGTTGCCTCTGAGCGGGAGCGTTATCGAAAGACGTTTATCGACACGTGAGGCAAGGTCTGTTCGATGCTGTGTGATTTTGATCGTGAAATCGCAGGCGTGAGCGTCGCCGGCGCATCGCTGCAATCGGTGAGGGCATTCTGGGAGGATGCTCCGAACGCGACGTGTGGTGTCATTTCGGGCCTGAACGGACTTGGAGACTGGATGAGACGGAAGGCCCACATCGGACGCGGTGAGCTCTGCTCCTTCGTTTCTTGGGGTGCTCGCTTAGCGGGGCTCAGGAACAAGTTGGAGCCGTCCGCCGACTCTTACGATCTAGTGCATCAAGCAGAGAATAATACTACGACAAATGATCCGAGAGATGCGGAAGTCTCCTCCGCCTTGCAGGTAGACGGGTCCATCAAGGATGACATGGAAACGTTGGAAGACAACGGGAATGCATTGGAAGACGAAATTGCGGACGACAAGCATCGTCGGGTGAGGCACGAGCTAGAACCGGGGGATGTTATCGAGGCCGTGAGCACTATATGTCGTGTATCGGGGGTGGACTGTTATCGTACGCACGTTCTTTCCTTTTCGTCGCATCGCCGTTGACTCTACTTTCAGCCGGGTTGCTCATTTTTGGACATTCGCATCTCTATATGCTGGACGGGCTGATTGAGAATGATTCGGGCGAACTGATCGATGCTGCTGATGCACCGAAGGGGATGTTTTTCGTTGCTGGGAGTGCACCGCATTTGCGTGGCCCCCGGAGAGCACGGCGGTGGTAAGTTGAGAAGCACGGGGTCCATGGGTACATGCGATGTTCATGGAATTGCAGGCCGCTTGAACAGATTGCAGGGTTCTCGAACAGATCGTTTCTGTTTAGGGATATCGCGTGAGTGTGGTCCTTGTGGTTATATTGGACGTCGGCTCAGTCGCGGTTAGTCTAGAAATTTTCTTCAAGGACAGTCGGACGCTGTTGGCAGTATTCCTGAACGGTACCCATCGTCATGACATTTCACAGCGACTACAAGTCGTCATAATGCGGCATTCAACCCATGACCACGTATCGGCGCTCGGACTAGCATTGCGTGAGATGAGCATAGCGATTCCAATAGGGAAAGGAAGGGCAGCGCCAACTGTTGATGACAAGGCACTGACGACCGCCCAACGGCAGTGGCAGAATAGGGAGATCAGCAATGTAGGTGGCCGGTTCTGTTGCATATGTGTGCCACACCTGACTCTTGTTAGTACACCTATCTGAGTATCTTGAATCAGCTCTCGGGACGCACACCGAGCGATGCGACGCAGTATCCAGTCTTCCGTATGCTTCTTTGTTGACATATGCTAGCATCTGCCTGACCACGATCTGGAAGCCTGGGTTTTAAAGGACTATATATCGGACACGTTGGATCTATCATTGCCTGGTTCATTTCGAGAGTAAGTCTCCATGTTCTTTCATCCCTTCGGGTTACATTGCATGGCTTGCATAGCCTTTCGAAACCGATGGGGGCGCTGACCCCAGAACGCTGTGAGATCGCACAAAGTCGCTACGAAAACTTGGAAAGCGTTGGGGAGAAACCGTTTCACTACGGTACCCATTTCAGCTCGTACGACCTGAATCCTTTAATATAGCGCTGTTTTGGCGGCTAACGCGTGTTTAACGGACAGATCTATGATTGTTTGCCACTTCTTGATTCGGATGGCGCCGTATACGGGCATGTTCAAGACCCTGCAGGTACGCCTTCATCTCGAGATCAAATCTGGCGACCGACACACTCCACAGGGCGGGGATTGGGACCTCCCGGACAGACTGTTTATGTAGGCCAAAGGGACATACCCCGCAGGCATCGCTGATCAGCCTGCGTAGTGACATCGGACGAACATATCTGTCGGCATCGCAAGACGTAAGAGGAGACGTACGGGAGCTCATTCCCGAGTTCTTTACATGTCCAGAGTATGTCTCAAGTCACACAAAGTACTAGTGACCATCTCAGGCGCTGGTTAGGTTCCTTGAAAACATCTCCAACCTTGACTTTGGTTCTTCGACGACCACAGGCGAAAAGATCCACGACGTAAAGTTGCCGCCGTGGGCCAAGGGAGATCCTCTCTTGTTCGTGCACGTGCATCGTCAAGTGAGTACTATTCACCGTGTTGATTCCTGGGTTCTGGCACTCACGCTTACCTTTTTGAAGGCCCTGGAGAGCCGCTACGTGAGCGAGAATCTCCCCGCGTGGATCGACCTTGTATGGGGATGCAAACAACACGACGTTGATTCTCTCAATGTGTTTCACCCACTTAGTTACGAAGGAGCGATAGGTAAGCCAGTTCCAATGTGTTCGCGATAGGTAATCCTCAACCATATCAGACCTAGACAAGATCACGGACCCTGTCGAACGAGAAGCGACGATCGGGATTATCCACAATTGTGAACACGCAAACTTCGTGTTGTTTGATGTAAGCTTACGCCATAGATAGTTGGACAGACGCCACGAAAGCTTTTTTACTCGCCTCATCCACCAAGAAATTTGCAGGGTATACTTAGTCTGCCGGTGCAAGCCTCCCGGGGAGTTCCGGAGGATGCTCTAGTGTTGACCAGGGACCCTCGACCGCTGAAAGGTATGATCAAGGACGAGTTTATTGTATAGACATGCGTTCACGCCTTTCATAGCCGTGCTCGATGGGCCTGTAGCACGCGTAGTGAAAGACAATAGTGGTAGAATCGTCCCTATACCCCACGGTGTGCTCTCTCCGCTATCGCGATCGGATGAACAAGTTCGATGGGGGGATGATGGCACTCTCCGGGTGCTCTATCACGGTGCAGTAGGCGTTCTGCGTTCCCCCACATTCGATGACTGACAGTGGTTTGTTTCAGGTCGTGCAAACAATCGAAGCAACTTTTCCTACCTGCGCTGCCTTTGCGGACCAAGATACCCTTGTCACTGGATCGGATGATTCCCTGGTGCGCATCTGGCGCCTTTCTCATGCCGCATCGTCGACATCGCCATTCGTGGGTCCGACGACTGCCAGAGTCCGTAAAGAACACGAGACCTCGCTGTCCCTTGTGCATCTCCTACGCAAGCACAGTGCTCCTGTGACTTGCCTTCGTGTGTCTAGGACTTGGTCTGTAGTGATCAGCGGCAGCTTAGATGGGAGCGCTATCCTGTGGGATCTCAACAAGGGTTTGTACGTCCGATCAATTTGGCATGCGGGAGACACCTCGATCCGAGATACAGCCGTGCATCTTGTCGCGATCAACGAATCTACGGTACGTCGTGGGGACCGGTGCAGATTGGACACGCGCATCGCATCTCACGGATCGAGATTTTTTTAGGGCTACATCGCAACCTGTTCTCCCCACACTTTGTGGCTGCACAGCATCAATGCGCGGCCCATCGCGAGATTAGATCTCGCGTCGGGCTTTCCTCGAGGCACGCGATCATTGCCCTACGTGACGTCCATCGCTTTTCACGAGCGAGATTACTCTCATCTGGGCATCCTCGGCACCGGGCACGCGGACGGCTCCGTCGCCTTGTATACGTGGAACGCGGAAGACACTCCAGAGGGCGTTCGGGCGCGATGGAGCTTCATCAAAGTCCGCGACTTGGAAGCTGAAAAAGAGAGCTCTGCGCCCATCTCGTCGCTCGATTTCATCGGGCAAGTTGTATCGTTCCTCTTCCCAACAACCCCACTGAGACATCTGATGTGTCTGTGCCTTTTAGCGAGACATTATGGGTTGGGGATGCGTCAGGAAAAGCGGTTCGGTGGTCTCTTCCTGACTGAATGAAATTGGTGGGTGACCAAAGTTTTTCTTTTTTTTACGCTTTAATGTCAGTGCCTAGTATCTTAACTCGACCTTATGAGACGCTGAAAGATTTCTGTAGATATGTGATTGCATAGCATGTTGTCGAGCCCGTTCGTCAGGACGCGATTTGTATTGTTCCCCCGGGCAGGACGACGTCCGAGGGAAACCTACCTTGTGGTATTGCCAGCAATATGAACATGGGACACGCATCGCCTTTGCGAAAAAATGGGCGCCCGACTGCCCAAAGCGCAGTCCGACTATGAATGTACTCGATCACGTGTAGATCTGAGAGCAACAGATCAGATCAGGTTACGTGTCCATTTCACGAGGTGGCCGAGTGAGCCCGAGTGTGGGCGCGTAGACACCTGGAAGCAAAGACCGCGTCGAGAGAGAGCCTTCCACGGGGCGGCGATTGCGGTTCCGCAGACGAGGGAGCCCAATTAGGTCACGTGCCCCCTGTTGAATTTGTGAGGTGGTCTGCGTACAAGCAAGCGGGAGGTTACGCGACCAACGGTGAGGTGCGAACGGCAACACAGCGAGAGACTTTCAAAGCTGCCAATGGCCGGTGGGGACACCCACCGTTCTCTTTACGGCCATGGTATGAATGATTCAGACGTGGACCGCTGGAATGGCTGGTCCGCGGAAGCTCGGTGGTCTCCCAGGACGATCACCCCGGGGGCTCGGGTTTACAACGATCCTGGGCAACGTCAAGCACCATCACACCGCGCGGGCCACGAGACGGTAAACAATGAGATGACCTATGCCGATTATCGCGCCATCGAGCGCAGGGGACCTGGGATTGACCTGCAAAGGACTGATTCTGCAGAGTTGGTTGGGAATGTCACACACCGATGATGAGAAGTTGTTCCCGGGATGTATGCATCCTTTCCCCCGCATGTACCTGCTACTGTACGTGTTTGGCGTGCGGGGACGACTCAGCAGTGTCCTGCGCGTCGCCTGTCGTACATGTGGTGTTCTACTGGTTGGATTGACGATCTTCGCGTTAGTACAGAGATACAAGCATTGTAGCATGAATCCTTGGGGAGTGGTGTCAGTTGTGAGCGTGAACCCAACGATTGATGAAGAGCCCCTTTGCTCTTCGGACGAATTGGGAGGAGGTCACCCGCTGGTCGCCACCCGTTGGGCCCCCCTGAGAAAGAAGAGGCTTCCTTCCCGCCTTGAGGACCTTCTCGAGACACGAGCGCCTGTCAGAGATAAGGCACCCACAACTCATTAGCGTGCAGCGCTTGTTCGGCCGCAATAGAAAATATCGGCCGAGCCAGAGTGACACGCACACAATTGGCTTTGGGTTTATCTGGACATTATCAGAAGACGACTCAGGGACCGAAGAACGAATACCCTTTTGTTCACAGGGTGTTCTGCGTACGTACTAGCAGAGCACCCAACGTGCCTCTGAACGGTGTCCGGATGTCTGCATGCCTGCTTCCATTCCTCGTCGATGTCATGGAGCAAACGTGTTGGGGTGAGCCCTGACTGTGGACGGTATCTGGAGCTCCTCCACACGAACATCATCACACGACCCGGCGTCACTGGGTTGGCAGCACGAACCTTAACCATGATACGATATCTCAAGTCGGGTTATTCCCGTTGGTGGGATAAATCTTCGTCACTCGCCGCGCAAGTTCTGCGCCCGCGTAATCGGACGCCGCCCGGGCTGTCTGACTTTGGTTTTTCTGGCGTCCCACTGGCAATGCCCGCTGTGTTTTTGGGATCTTCCCCTTGTTACTGCGGTCCCGAAAAGTCAGCGACGAGAACGGTCATGAACTTGAGGCTTCAGTTCCCTCGCCTCGAGGCTGCTTGACGGAACAATCCGTCTTCGATTCCCTTCGCCGTCGTCGTAAACATGACGCTATGCCGGTTGGGTCCCACTGGTGCCACCGTCGCCACACTCCTGTACTCTTTGCCACCACCACGGTCACCATCGACATCAAGACGGATGACACGCACCACATACTATCGGCATATCTGGATAAATAGCTGCGGATACTCCAGACTCTGCTTTCCCACCGCCGTCTGAATCCAGTCGCGGAGAGACAGGCCGAAGGAGCACGCTGACTCAGTAAGCCCACACCGGTGACCAAGGATCGCGCAGTGCCCACGCCGGCCGGTGTACAGGTCTCAGAAGTGATCCAAAACTTCCAGCGTATACGTTTTTACCAGCGCACGTTCGTCAGGTTCTCACCTGTTAGCTTGTTACTGAAGCGCTCGGTTGGCCTTGCGCGCCCATTCCTGTGGTCAAGTCTTCCTCAGGTGATGGCGCGCTCGGGGTATGTGGATGTGCCTTGGTGGCGCACGAAAGCGGGAAAAACGGAGTGACGTCGGAAGGCATGGGATCAACGAATTACCCCACACGGGCGAGCGTGATAACGAGCAGGGCCCCACGCTCACACAGCCCCTCCAGGAAAAGATCGCCCAATATCCCGCCGTCTGCCTGATGGGATATGTTGATCCCCGTAGACGGTTCCGCATTTAGGTCAACCAAGCAGAACCCAGCTGCAGCGGCTGCAAAATGGAACAGCCGGATCTTGTCAAACACGGCGATGTACCCCTCCTGCTTGGATCCGGGAGCCGTAGTGAACATACGTGTCAAGTGAGCACATTAGTTCATTAATCTTACCCACCGAGCCTCTCTGACGCCACAAGAGATGGTTTAATGTTGACGTCCCCGTCAAGTGGGCCCCCTTATCATCATGATCGAATAGAGTGTCTGCTGTCAGCGACGCATATATATATATATATATTGTTCGGGAAGTGGGGATAGAAAGGCCTCGGACTCGAGAAGATTCACGAGGCGGTGGTTCCTGATGCGTCTAACGAACCGGCAGATATTCCCGTGCTGTTGTATTACGCGAAGCCTGCACCGCGCCATGTTGACGCCAGCGCCATTCAAGTCCGGCATGGGTTCCACGCAGACACGACCCTTGATGGCATTTCTGGGCAGGAAGAGAAGAATGTGTGATACCCGAGTGAACACGGACTCTGCAAGCATTGCATAAGCGGTCATCCCCACTGGTCACGCGAATCAACCTGGCCGTCCTGTGCTGCCGTAGGTCTACAGCTGTGTTGGCTTACATGATACCGGACCGTCCGACGAGTGCAAGAATTAGTAAAGTTTGCAAAAAGTCCGGGTGAGCAACGGACCAAGTGTTCACATCCCAAAGGAAGACGATGCACCTCGATCCCCCAGAGATACCTTTCGAGTCTGGCGAGTATCGTAAGTGATACGCCGCCACATCAAGCGGAGGGGGGGTAGCACCGCTCGACACGGGCCCCACCACCGTAAACGCGAACAAATTGGCTCGGCCGTTTTTCTACACCACCGGCGATCTGGTCCAAAAGCGGTCGGAGTAGCTCCAGAAGGACTTCGCAGCGGCTCGGTCACGTATCGCGTCTTGGACGAGCGCAGGTTCGATATGGAATTCTTCAGCGGAGGTCTCACACTGTGGGCGCCGTGCTACGCCAAGAGATGCCACGTTGCCCCCTGCGGAGTTGCTCGTGCTGGCCGCTTCTTCCGCAGAGCCTCGTGGATGCTTGCTGCAGGGTGTCGTAGATGTAGTCATTGCAAGGGAACGCGGCGCAAAGGAGACGGGTGAACGATTGGCCATGACAAACAACGCCAAACGAGTGCGCTTGATGCATGTCGTTGTCGTGGGCGGAGCGAAAGGACCGGCTTAGCGCGCTGCTGCAGGCCCGTGGCGACGAGGACGAGGGCGTCGCTCTTGACCGCGTTCTGCATGACCGAAATGCCACTGACAAAGCTTGCAAGTCCCCCTCCAATAGCCTATCCTTGCCAATTAATTTGCCCAGCGTAGCAACGATCGATTCGCTCCGGTTCACCGACAAGGATCTCGTCGTCGTCGGCGCCTTGGACCGCGGCCAGTTCGGTGTCGTCTGTCCCATCATTCGCGCTCGCGGTTCCCCCCGATGACACTGCGCCCCAGATCGACGTGGTCAAATGTGTCCTTGACGGACGCGTTTATGTTCGCAAGTCGATCGAGAGAGCATCCGCACTCAGATCTCGCGAGGTATTCTGCTGCAGCGGAGAGCTTTACTGTGGCTGACCCAAGCTCGAGCAGCAATGCTCCCCGAAAATTGAACGCGACGTGTTGGTGCTTGCCAGGCGCACTAGCACCGTGTGGGCACCCCACCTTTTGTGTGCGTTCCAGACTTCCACGCATCTCAACCTTGTCATGGATTATGCCGAGGGTGGTACCCTATGCGACGTGCTTGAATCCAGCCCTCACGGTGGCAGAGTGCTGGAAGCTGATCTGGAATGGTGGGCTCCCCAGGCTGTATGCGCGATTCATTGGTGTCACTCCCAAGGGTTCGCACACCGGTACGCCGTATCTAAAATATCCTGGACACGACTTGAACCATGGCACGACAGCGACATCAAACCCCACAACTTTGTCCTCACTTCGACCTTTCATCTACGACTCATTGATTTTGGTTCCGCAGCGCCCCTGTCTCCCCTGGAATCCGATGGGAGCCAGAAAATTCCACAACGCTACTCGCTGGTCCCTTGCGGCACTTGTGATTATATCTCCCCTGAGATTTTGCAAGCACATGAGGATGCCCTGCTTGCGCTCGAACTCTCCGATCAGACTCTAGCCTCTCTTGGCTCAGAGCAGCCGGCCAGCACCTGTGGTTCAGAGACGGATTGGTGGAGCCTTGGTGTCATGCTCTACGAGCTAATATATGGTGCGACGCCGTTCTTTGCCAACGACATTGGAACAACCTATCTTCGAATTATGAATCACGAAGTGTGCTCCTCATTACTTATTGTCGCTGCCATGGTCTCACACGCCACTAGACTAGCTTGCGGTTCAACAAATCTATCCCCATTTCTGATTCTTGTCGAAATCTACTACAACGGCAAGTATCCCCCTGCAGATATTTTGACGGCGCGTCTGACGTCTCAAAGTTTTTTGACTTCCCGCGAACGTAGACTCGGTCGTCGTAATGTAATGGAAATCACTGAGCATCCATTCTTCAAATACACGCACTGGGCAGGTGTCGGGACTGGTAGTTCACTCTCGCTCCACGTTGTTTTTTTAGTGACAGTATGCTTCTAGACGATTTCCCGCGGGAGCTCCACGTGCCCCATTTTACATACACAACGCCCGTTATCGATTCATCCCAACGTGCATTCCCCGAGCCCCAGGATGAAAGCAGCTGTCGTCCATTCCACTTTTCTGCATTATTCCAGTCCTCCGGGAGCGCGTCCCCGGGCTTGTCCATTCTACGCTCGACTGCCCGTACTACTTCCGAGTCTGGACCTCCGCTAACTGAAACTTCCTTTATCGGCTTTTCATGGGGACCACCCAGAGATGCATTCCCACTTTCGGGCACGGACACTCGTCAGAGAGAGCCAGATACCCTGAAAACTCCTCAGCCTTTGCTTCCTGTCAAATCCAGCCTCTGCTCGTCGCACGGAGAGAATAAGACACCGTCGGACCGCTTGGGTGCTTTCACGACCCCCGTCCGACCGTACAATATGTCCTTGTATCACACTCTCCCACGGACGAACGCTACCGGTCGCACACCGATGCGCCGCGCGGTATCTGACCGTGAGGCGATGAGGCAACTCGTAGACTGTATCGGGATGAGTGCACGAAAAAAAGTGCTCGCCAGCGGTCGAAAGCCACGGATCCTTGGTTCCGTCAACGCAGGTCGAACACTGACTGTCAAGAAGGAGCTCAGATTTGGGCCGCCGTCTACCGTAACGAGGACTGACAGGACGTATAGCGACTTCCCACCTGTCCGTGTTGTGCCGGAGTCCGAGGCGACGGAGTCGGGGTCGGAGGGGCCTCCTAGTCCGAGTCCCAGCCCGCGACCCGGATCAGCCATGTCGATGCTGAGCCGCAGAAGCAATACGCCGACGACAACGGCGGCCTACCACCCTACGCGGTCTCTAAGTCTACCATCGACTTCGTCGTCCGAAGTGTTTCGGGCGCAAGAATATCAGGAGGGGGATGACGACGAGGCGTTTTCTGTGCTGGAAAGGCGATATGCGGTGATGGTCTCGCGGTTGTACAGTATGCAGACCCGGATAGACCGTCTTAGGTCGCTTATTGAGCCATAAGGGACGGTCGCCGAGATGTGTGGGTATGATGGACCCGGAACAGGAACGTACAGCCTTCCCGCCGATCTGAGCTGCTTTGAGACGAGCTGTGAGGATGCAGTAAGTGGCACCCCGCTGATACTGGGAACGACCGACGCTGGCCCATCTCGGCAGGCGTGTGCGCCATCTGATTCGGGACCCGTTCACGTACCTGCTCAGGCCTGGGAATGTACACCCATACGAGGTTCCTTCTCCACGAGGCCATGGCGACATCAGACATGTCGCACCTGCTCGCCCACAATGACCCTCTTGTCGCTGCTCTCGCGGGTTATATGAAACCATGTCGCGCGCTTGCGACAGGGCATCGGTGGTGGGGTGGTACCGTGGCTAGCACTGATCTATGTCGGAGGGCCAATCGTGCCGTGTATGTCACCTCATCACTCGTTTATGTACTCGCGACCAACGCTTCCACTCTTGGCTGTCAAGTGGTCATCCTAATTCCTTCTCTTGCTTGGCCCATATTTAGGAACGATGGAAGACACTCTATTTAAGCACTCTCGCTCTCTGGCCTCTGGGTCTCTCAAGGGCCCTCTTCCACTTCACGACGCGACATGATGGGATACGTGTACTGGCAGACCATTGAGCGATTCTCTCGCGTCCTCTACCGGTACACGAAGACCGACATCCTCACGACCGTTATTCCTGTAGTGCGTACCACCCTGCCCGTCCGACCCACTCGTGCTCATGTCCCCGCAGACTTTGTTTGCTACTGCCGCCGCTCCGCTCTGCGACGTCAGGCACCTTCCCAGTGTCATATTCTGGATATGGCTGCATCTCTTGCAGTTCAACGTCTCGAATCAGCTGGTCGACCCGGAAGAGGACGACAGGAATAAGTCCTTTCGTCCGATCCCTGCTGGCCTCATCTGCATTCGGGACGCCACGATCTTGCGCTGGACCCTCACTCCGCTTTGCTTGCTGCTTTCCGCCGCGTACAGCGTCCACCTGTTCACCGTCAGCGTCGTGCTCGCGTCTCTCATCATCTGGTACAACGAACTCGGGGGACACCAACACTGGTTCTCCAAGAACATCGTGACCGCGTTAGGCTATTCGCTGTTCGAGCTCGGTGGCACTATCACTGCCGGTGAGTACGCCACCGGCCGTGCGCCTGCCTATCGTTGACGCCCATGCTACAGGATGTGACAGATCTGTCATCGAGCCCGTCGCGGTCATTGCTGTGGCCATGAGCGTGGCGCTATTCGCGACGACGCTGCATTGCCAGGACTTCAAGGACGAAGAAGGCGATCGATCGATAGGGCGCAAGACCCTGCCCATCGTGTTTCCCTATCTCGCGCGGGCGTCGGTCATGGTTGGGCTCCCCCTGTGGTCGGTCTGTTTGACGTGTCTGTGGAAGATCGACGTGCTCTGCAGTGCGGTGTTTGTCGCCTACGCTGGCCTGGTCGGCATGCGGTTCATGATGCTGCAAAGCGCGCCGGCGGACCGAAGATCATGTCAGCTCTACAGCGTAAGCCCGACTCCGACCTGGTCGTAAGGTTGTCGTGACTGATACGGCTTCACAGCTGTGGTTCTCGGTCGCGCATCTGTTGCCAGGCTATTGGCGGTTCTTTCATGGCACTAATGCCTGTCTGTCTGCCTTTTGATGCTTGTTCTGTAACTTCTGTTCACTCTGACCGCGGTGTATCCAAACGTGCATCTTCACAAAACTTAGCGCGTACCACTATTGTAATGGTAGTCCTTGGACTATTCATTTGTATTATTACTTAATCACTACCTTTCTCTCAAGGATATCGTGTCCTGGCCATCCTGACGGGAAGCGATGTCAAAGTTGGAGGTGCGTGGTGGCGTCGACGGACTCAAATATTCAGGGTCCGATGGCGTCGCGCCGTCGGAAGGAGGAATGTCCCGTGGGCATCATGGCATCGTGGAGGGCTCACACGAGGCAGGCCGTCGTAAGGCCTGCCAGCGGGGACTCCGTTTGTCATTCATTCCGGCTCGTCCAGCCTGTCATGGGGTCACGATAAGCCATCGCATCCCCCGGGAACTGCCCAAAGGACGGCCGACAAGCTGACTTGGCTGCATCCGGTCTCCATGACCCCCCTTGCCTTCCGTTTCAGGAAAGAGACGTCCCTGGCAATTAAACCCAAAAGGTTCGAATCCGGCCCGGCTTTTCCAGCATGCAGAGATCCGTTTGCGCCGTTTTAGCACACTTGAAACATGAGAAAAACAGGTTCGTTTCGAGCGTACACGGGTGGGGTCAGCCCTCGCGTACAGTAATTTTTTCTGTTTCTTCTCTTGCGGCCGTGCCTGACGAAAACCGCTCGGCCGCAGTACCGGCAGATGTGGAAACTTGACGGTGGACTGTCACCAGGACTCGGCTTGCAGAACGCCTTGCGACTTTCTTCCTTTAGGCTGGAGCGTGCGGTGTTGTGATCGCACTGCACGGCCGCCATCGCTTGAAAACCTTGCTACCCCCGAAGGGGAACAGAACGCAGCTCACACCACGTCGTTTACTCAACACTGGGCCGTCAACCCCAACAATGCAGTCCGTTTGTCATAGCGAACCCCCTTCTCCACCTTGGGTAGAGCGCACGCCCGACATGCGTGCGATCGCGTATTCACGGCGTGGACGCTCTCAGCTTCCGAGATCACTTCAGCTTGGAAGCTTTTCGGGGGGGCTTTCCCTTTGCATTCTCCTTCGCCGTCACGACGACCATGATAGGACGTCCGGCGTACTGCTTTTGTCCGGTTGAACGGACGCTGGATTGCTGACGCTAGCATCGCGATCTGCTCGGCCCATCAGACACGATCTGCCGACTCGGTTCCCCTTGGCTACTATTCACATTAATCTTGCTAAATGCACCATCCGCAGAACTGCTTCTCAAAGCTAGTCCCACATGGACGAAGGGGCACCGCCCACTTTTTCCCCCTCTTGACGCTATACTCTACTAGTTCATATGAAACTTTGACGAGACTTGGAGCTAACCATCCAGGTTCATCTTGTGTAGTAGAGTTTTTTTTTTCGCACTACTTTAACCTTGGTGCGAGACTGGCGCATGCCAGGGGCGACCAGTTCTGTACATAATTCACGCCAACCCAATCCCCCAGTTGCACCACCTCACAAGGATCGGCCTGAAAGCAATGAAGGGTCTGGTCGGGGCCAAACTCGGTCCGCAGCCACCATCTGACGAGGTGCATCCCATTCTCCCATTCGTATGTCTTGATTATATTTGGCTGCCTTCTCGCAGTCGCACGTATGGCATAAATACTGTCCAAATCGCGACTGTTGTGGGCAGAGATCACACGGCTCGTTCTCAAGGACGATGCCCTTGGCGAAGATGCGCGTTCTTTGAGAGTAAAATTATCAAAGTTTCTCTTCTTGATTTGTGTTGGCATGGTCCCTCTGCCGCCGGTGGAAGCGTTCAACGTTGATGATGTACGAGGGCGGTAACGTCAGCGTCGGAGGATGGTGTCGGCCAGGTTCACGAGCACAGTCATAAGACGCCTTATCTCGCTTGTGGCGACGACGGTCTAACACACGTCTCTATTTGGGACCTCGGGCGTTTAGACGCGCCGACGACGCCATTTTACTCAACGTGCTTGTCGCGACGCGGTACACCACTCCGATGCCGCCATTATATTCGCGCGTCCCCTAGCTGCGGGACTGTGAAGTGCAACGCGAACCTGCTCCGCAACCGGGCTTGGCTGCACGCAATACATGGCCCTGAACGATCCGGCCGCCATCCGGGGCATCGATCTCTACCCTGTCTTACCATCCCTCGTTCTCGTCCTCGCCTCGCTCGCCGTGGGGTGTTTCCAGTGGGGCGCCTACTTTTGCGCCAGGTTCGGCGGCCAGCGTCGACGTCACGTTCAGGACGACGAATCGGCGGGAGCTTCCGCCCAGCGAGCCTCCTCCACTTCTCGCCTGTCGCTTGCCGTCGTCGGTTCTTTCCGGGTGCTCGCGTTCCGCACGACGGTCGGCTTTCGTGCGCGGGTGTCTTGTCTGGCAGACGTCTTCGTTACGGTAGCGTACATCGCCGTGTTAGTCGTGTGGACGTTTGCCGTCGGTGATTTTCGCGCTGGCCCGTTCGCGCGAACATCGTACGCTTACGGCCCTTTTTTTTTTTTTTTCCGCCGTGTTTTCAGAGTCGGATTCGAATGGCCACCCGCTGAACGGGTGCAGCCGTGCGGGCGTGCTGGCCGCGAGCCAGTTCCCCTGGATCGCCCTCCTTGGCACGAAACACAGTGTCGTGTCCCGTGCGTCGGGTCGGTCCTTGGCGTCCCTGGTTCTCATTCAAACACGTTCCAGTGGTCACTCGCATAAGCGCCGAAAAGGTAATCTTGGTCGCGTACTCGGTCGGACCTGGACTAACGTCAGCGTAGCTAAACTTTGTGCACCGAGTCGCGGCCAGGGCTTGTTTGGTGCTCGTCGGGATCCATGCCCTGGGGGGAGCAGATAACTTTTCCTTGTGAGTTTGATCTCGTGTCTGGGTCGATGTGACGGCTATTCACGCCGGTCAAAAAGTTTTGAGCGCGCTTCAAGAGACGCCGAACGGTTTGGTATCGTTGCCGCGTTGGCGTTTGCGGTGCTCGCCATGGTTTCCATCCGACCCGTGCGGGAGATGGCCTACGAGCTCTTCTTTTACCTTCATTTCGTTGCTGTCATGTAAGTGAGCCGCTCGGGTGTTCTCGGCAGACACAAGGTTAACGTTGTTTAGAGTCATCATGGTTGCCACAATCCTTCACGTCAAAAATTACAGGCATGTCTCGTTCTCTGGCCACACGTGACTGCTGGCCTTTGTTGACATGATCGTTCTAGCGGATCTAGTTTTACGTTTTACGTCTGGCCATCTTTCATCTTTTGGGGGGTCGACCGTTTCATTCGCATCAGCTCGATGCTGTATTTCAACCTTGCACGTTCTGACCAGAAATCGGGCGCGCTGGACGCGTCCACGGAATTGCTGGCGGACGATCTCGTTCGCGTGCGATTTCATCCGCCGGACAACTTTTGTTGGTCTCCCGGACAGTTTGTCTACCTTGTCATGCCATCCGTCTCGCGGCTTCCTTTCGAGGCGCATCCGTTCAGTATCGCTAGTATCGATTCCGCTCTCTTCACTCCGGACACCAAGCTAGAGGAAGACGCCCGTAAAAAGGAGCTGGTATTCCTGGTCAGAGTCAAGAGCGGGTTTACACGGCGCCTAAAGGATGTCGCAGTGCGAGCGGAGAGAGTGAGGGTATATGTGGATGGACCACATGGAGAAGGCGTAGATCTGGATCGCTATGATACCTCGTTGCTCGTCGCAGGTATGTTTGCGCAGCCGATCGGCCGCCTTCGCTGCTTGATTATTGTTTTAGCAGGGACGGGAATCACGTTTATATTACCACTCTTACTAAATATCGTCGAGTGCGTACTTCGTCTGATACGCGATATGTGTATGAATGAAAACGATGTCACCCAGATCCGTCAGAAGTGGAAGAAGTGGCTGCCGCCGAGTTGTCCTTATTTGGGCGATTCGTGATGCTGGTGACTACGTTCGATCGTTGCGACGCATGTCAGCTCACCGTTTCAATCAGATTTCTTGAACTGTGTTTCGGAATCGCTTGTCAAGGCGGTGAGACTTGCGACTCCCTCGCTCAAGGTGGACGTGCAGGTTTTCGTGACCAAGAGCTATTCATGTCTATCCTCGGCCACGCCGAAGCACCGAATTCGTTCTGAGAAGATTCATTCTGGGCCATTCGAAGATCGACACTCCCCCACTGGTTTGGCAGATCCACCGGATACACTAGATGGTGCTGTGTGCCTCGCCCCTTGGCTAAGTGTCACCAGCGGTCGACCGAACCTGGAGCACATGCTTGGAGAGGAAATCAGTGCAGCTAGCGGCTGCGAGGTATCGGTCAGTGGTGAGTACCGACACTTTGCTCCGCTCTCCTGTTTTGATCATCCATTGTGCTCTCTCTCTGCTACCAGTTTGCGGACCGGGTATGGTGGTAGAGGTCGTCCGCAAGGCTCTCCGACTACCTTGGGGGGGTCCGTCTAGCCCGCTGAATGGGGGCCCTAACGTGACCTTGTACGTGGGATGTTTCGGAGGTACATGACTGGGCCCGTCAGCCTCGAGCTAATAAAGAGGCTTTGTGTTCGAGTAAACGGACAATAGGTTGAGTTTGGGGGCGTTAGAGTTTATCATGTTCTCGGATTAACCGACAATGAGCTGGCGGTTGTCACATGGAATTTGGGGGCTGCATGGGTTTCTGTACGTACCGACCAGAGTTACGGGGATTGCGGGGCTGGGTCTTATCACCAGCATTGTCTGGAGGTAACCAACTCAATCAGCGAGCACTTCAACCAGGAGAACAAGAAGCCGTTGCCATGGATGTACGATATTCGAAGGGGATCCCGAATTGAATACGCTCTCGTTGCACGTAGCGATTTGGAGCTTGACAAGCGCCGGGTGTGTGGGAACGAGCGTAGCTGCAACGTTTGGCGCCGTCCGTGATAGTGACGAACCCTCCACCAGATACCCCAGAAGAGATACCCGCTGCGTCGCCCCCACCCGCTACCAAGCCCTGCCGTTGACTAGCCCCATGCCTGCGCCCTCCGAAGCTTCCACGCGGTCGCGGCTCTCGGTCCCGCGGTCAATGTCCTCGACCAAGCTGAGCACGCGCTCTTCCTTGAGCCTCGCAAAACCGCGGGCAATGTCCACGGCCAGTAACATCAGTGGATGCACGACGGTGAAACCGTCGTCATCGCCCTCTTCGACGACATTCACCACCTCTGTGATTTCCACGGCGAGCAATGGTCGCTCGCCCAATGCAACACCCGTCCCGCCCGCCTCCGCCTCGAAGCTGGCGGCAGTGACCACGTCCAGCAGGGCTTCACAATCGAGCCACCGGCTTGCAGTCCCCATGGCGAAGCGTGCTGACCCCACCTCGCCCTCGCCTGCCAAAGGCCGCCGCACCTCCCTGATTGGGCCTCCAAGCGCGTTCTCGCGCTCCCTCTCTTCCGGCGTGCCAGTGAGTCAAAAGACGGGGGGTGTGCAAGCCACGCCGTCGCGTACAAGGGTCATGTCGGAAGCCCCCACCCCGTCACGGAACGCACACGCACACGTGTCCTCGCAGTCGCAGTCGTACTCAAATTCTGTGTCGACCGGTCCCTCTGCGCTCTCGCCTCCTCTTACCTCCTCGAACTCTGCCCACAGAATGCACAAGTCGCTCTCGGTGGAGGAGACGCCGGATCGGGTGCGCACTCTGAGCACGGGCGTTTCCGGCGGTGTCCCGTTGAGCGTCCAACAGGGTGTTTCGGCGCGGATTAGCGCCCAAGGGACCCTGACCAAGCCTGGGGCACAGACGACCCCGGGCAAGTCTTCTGCCCACGGTGTGCCGACAAGGTCCCCAGGACAGGCGACCCCTGCCAAGTCGCCCAAGGTGACCAAGACCCCGAGCAAGTCTCCGCAGGTTCAGGTGACGCCCTCCAAGGCCCATCTGCTTTCCACCGTGGAAAGGGGACAGCGCAAAGGGTCTGCCGCGTCGGTCGCCGGCCGGGAGTCCGTGGCGCCTCTGACTGAGTCCTTGCTCGCGCGGCGGACTGTGAGCATCGATGGACCTGCGAGCGTCGTCAATGGGTCCGGCCCGCTCAGTCAAGCGAACGGCGCTTCGACCTTGGTGAACAATGATGGCTATGCTTGGGACGACCGGGACGACATCACGCTTGAAATGATGACGGATGTTGGCGAGGACACTGGAGACGAGGAGGTGCGTTTGGGCTGCTTTTCGTTTCCTGCCTTCCATTTTTCCGTTGGGTTTGGTTCGCAAGGCATCTGCCACATGTGGGCGCTGCCCCACATTTTCAGCGTCCCACGTTTATTTCTTTTTACGATCGGCATCTCATAAGCATCGTCTGACGTTTGTTTACCCGCGAACTAGTTCGAAGCGACGTTGAACAATCTCCGGAAGCTCCACCTTAGTCGTCTCACATCCTACAAGCGTCTTCTTGAGCGTGCACAAGCAAGCAGTGCAGCTCAGGCGTACGCGCTTCAAGCTGAATTGTCCATCCTCAAGGGGCAGCTGCAATCGGACAATCGAATCCAGGTCCCTGTTGGTGGCGGTGACATTTGCGTGTGTGGTGGTCGAAAGGCAAAGGGATACTGGGGTGCGTATGCAGAGGACCTGAACGAGGATGAGGAAAGTGTCGAATTGGCGGGTGCCTTGAGGGGCGACGGCAAGGGTGGGTTCGATGAAAAGGATGTGAAGAAGGCCGTTAGGGGGCTAAAGAGAGAAGCAAGGATGAAGTTGTAAGTGCTTCACCACACTTGTTGCGTTTCGCATCGGCGCATACATGTGTGCTTCTGGGCGTGGCCCCCATCCAAGTGTTTGCGGGATGCTTCGTTTCCATTCCTCTATTGTTGATTAGCGTGTTTACGGATCTTTCACAGAATCGGCTTAATTTTAGACTGTGAGTGGATTTTATTCAAGCGTGCTGTGACGTTCCAATTTGACATGCTAACGCATCGTCTTGCGGACTTGGCACCTCAAACGAAATGCATGTACCTGCGTGTCCGGGCTTGTCTCTTGTCGGTGACATTCATTCGTATTTCTGTTACTGCCTGTAGCCCTATTTCCGGGTGATATTCCTCTGCAAATCCTCCTCTTGCAGAAATACCTCAGGTCGACGTTTGATATCGTGGGTACGTTAGCCCCGGAGCTGGCGCTACGAATCCTTAAGGAACTGAGTGTAAGGGAGGTCGTTAAAGTTGGTTTGGTAAGTGCTGCATTTTGCTCTTAGTCTTCTAGACGATTCGGACGCTTTTGACCGGGCTTACGTTCTTTGGCGGAGAGTCGTTCGGGGACTAATGTGGATGTCGTGCCTAGGTATCGAAAAAATGGTTTACAGCGACTAGACATCCGGCGTTGTGGCGCTGGCATTGTCTGCGGTTGACGGCAAGCGATCCAGTGCCGGTCAGAACGCCCGATACACCTGAAGGATGGTAGGTGTATTCGACTTTGTTTTCTTGGTGTCGCTGTGTGAACGCGTCTGGCCGTGTGGTGCTAGGTATCCCCTGTACCGTTCATTGCACCATCGCGAATCCAATTTTGCGAATGCGCTGCCGCAGAATATCCGGTTTTTGAACGGACATACCAACTTTTGCACGACATTACTATTGAGAGGTGTGTGCTTTCCCCTCCAGAGCTTCATGTTTGTTTTACTCTGGGTGTCCCATCTTCAGGCAAGCGACTGATCTCGGGATCTTACGATGAAACCATCCGCTTCTGGGACGTTGAAACCGGCGAAATGAAGAAATGTCTACAAGTGAAGAAGCCAGTCAGTTGCGTAGACTTTTTGGCGGAAGAGGGTAGGGTCTTCATTCAAAGTGCTATGCCCCTGCTGATCCTTGCATCCAGAGGTGTTTGTTGTCGGGTTCCATGATGTGGGGTAGGTGGATCTACGCGTATGAGAACTGATACTGAGAGCACCATCCAAGACGCGTACACTTGTTCTCCTCGGTTACCTTTACGCCTCTACAACAACTGGCCGGTCACTTGAACGGTATCCGTGCAGTTGCTCTTTCTACACGTAACCTCGTCAGCGCTGGAGCGGACAAGGCCCTGGTGTGCTGGGATTGGCGAGCCGGAACAAAGATCGTACGGTTTGGACAACAAACGACCGTCAACATTGGCGTGCAGATCGTCGGGTCTTCTGGTGCCCCGGATGAGGGCGAGAGGGTGGTCAGTGTGACCATCGATGGTATTGTTCGAGTGTTTTCCATCAGTTGAGATTCGTTTTGGGAGTTCTCAGTGAATGTTACTGACCTACATGTTGTAGAACGAAGAGAGATGATTTCACAATTCAAACTCTCGGAGTTGGGTGGCAGTGATCCTGCTCTGAATGCTAGGCTGCACAACGTCGGTGCTGCCCCGAATAACATGCTTCAATGGTTCGCAGCCAAAGGTACACAAATGACGGTAGGTATATGTCAAATCCCGCACATTTCCCTCCTAAACAGTAAGCCTAGTGCGCCACGAAATCGGTTATTCTCCACTTGCAATGGAACGAGGACGAAGAGAGGCCGTCTACAACTGAAAGTGGCGTCAATTCCCCTACCAGCAGCAATGCACGATTGTCTTCTCCGACACCGTCATCCAATCTTGCGCGTAGCGTCACTGATCGAGCACTTCCGCTGCTCTCGAGGTCTACGTCATCGGTCATTACGCCTCAGCGTCGGCAGTCGACCATTGGAAGTTCTGTCAACTCTACGAGTGCTCCAAGAGGTCGTCATTCTCTTGCCACCTCGACCGCCCCTCTGTCTTCGCTGCTCTCCCCCTTTCCGCGCTCGGGGACTCCGTTGTCTCCATTGAGCAGTGGTGCTATTGGCGCAGAGGGATTCGCTATTAGGTTTGGGCGCGCTGCGATCTTGACAGCTCCGCCAAAACTTGTTGCCGTGGTGGAGACGCCAGACGTTGTTGTCGGCGCAGTTGATCCGAGGAAGAGGAGGGTGGTCACTGCGACCAGGTTTAGTTCCAGGGCAGGAGCCGATCGAAGGGTGCGTAATCCATCCTTTTTCCTTCGTTGATTGGTCGACGATAGAGATGTCGTGTAGGTTTTGATGTCGACCCATGAAGACAAGGAGGACACTGTCGCCGATTTTGAGCTTGCTGAAAAAGAGAGCAGAGAGAGAGCGAAGGACAAAGGCAAACTCTCGCTGGATCATCTCACTCATGCGCCTTCAAACCCTGAAGCAAGCGTTGACATTGATACGAACGTCATTTCCCTTTCCGGGGCGTGGGCGGCGCTTGCTAATTTCGGCGGGGATTCTGGGAACACGTCCTCAATAAAGGGATTACTAGGCACTTTACCCGGCAAGTTCACGGGCCTTGCGACACCCGAGAAGAACCCAATGTCGATGCAGTTGAGCCATGAAGAAGTCGTCGTGGGTTGTGCGGATGGCACTATCTAGTAAGTATACCTTGATGTGGATTTTCATGCGGCTGACTGTTGTAGCGTCATGAATTTCGTTGGCCATGAATATCAAAAGGAAAAATCCCGGCCGGACGACGCGGAAGAGACTGATGTCACAGTCGACTCTACGGATGACGTTGGCACATAAGCTAAGGTCGAGTCTTGTCGAGGTCCGGGGGTTGGATTTCAATTCTAGATCTGCGGTCTGAAAACGAGCACAGGAATGTGCACCCAATTCGATTTGCATTCTTCTTTGCCACTACAGCACGCATATTATCGAACTCGCATTCGTTTATTACCTACTCTACACTCGTTTAGATTCATGGACTAACTACATTTGTGGTTCGCCATCCGTATCGTGATGTCGACTTGCCGGTAGACTTTGGGATTATGTAAGCACACCGGGGTGACCATCGCCACCACCACGCCGGGTCCACCTCGAGTGACTGGTTGTCTTTCCACTCCCTGGATATTTACGGTCGGGCGAGTTGTACTTGGCGCTTTTACGGGGAAATGTCCGCCAATGACGAATCCGATGCCAGTGTCGCCGTGTCAGAACTCGAAACGCAATTTGTTCCCCGGTCGGACGACGAAGAGGTGCTTTGGGAAGTCCAGGAGATCACTGCGGAGCGCGGCAAGAAATACAAGGTGAAATGGGTAGGGACGGACCCGGTCACGGGGAAGCCGTGGGCGCAGTCTTGGGTGGCAAAACACGACTGCACGGACGATCTGGTGTACGAGTGGAAGAAGAAGAAGCTCGGGGTGAGCAAGACACGCGGTGAGTCGTGTTCAACTCTCTTGGACCTCTCGGGCGTTGAACGCGGTCGACCACGCGTGTGCGTGCGGTGGTTGGTGTAGATGGGCGGGCGAGCACGGCGTCGCGAGCGTCCGGATCATCCAAGCATACGAGGTCTTCTACGTTTGGGAAGCGGACGCGCGCTCCGACGTCCGATGCGACGACGTCGCGTTTGGACTTGGTACGGGAGCACCGCCCGTCGTCGTCCGAGGGAGCGACTGTCAAGCGCAAACGGCAGTCCGAGACGCCTGTGACGACGACGACAGCGACGACAATGAGCGGCAGAAGGCAGGACGACAAACAGAACGAGTTGTCGAGACCGCGCAAGAAGCAGAGGTTAATGCTGGAGGTCCTTGTGCCGCCCTTGTCCTCGTCCGAGGACGAAGACGACGCTCCTATACTCGATGCTCGCGCACGAGTCGCCGCGCGGGAGAGCAGGGCGCCATCGAAGGGGAAGGGCGCTGTCGCTATGTCGGACAGCTCTGGCGAGGACGGTTCACCACCCAAAGCCAAGGGCAAGTCTGTGCGTCTCTCGGATAGACGTTCAAAGGGTGCTGCTGCCAGCTCGAGGGCGTCTGGACTACGAGAGGAGTCGCGACGACGTGACTCGAGGGCCAAGACTAGAGGCGACCGCCGCCGACGCGAGGAGCGCGTCGCCGACGTCGGCGTGCTCTCGGATGCGTCGTCTCGTGAAGATGAGCCCCAACCAATTAAACCGAGGAAAAAATCGACGTCAAACTTGCGCGTGTCGTCTCCAAAACGAAATGACGATCTACCTGAGAAAGAGACGGTCTTGGCATCTACTCCGGTGAAGGTTGGCCCTCCTCGAGGTGTTAAGCGCAAGGAGGTGTCTAGGCCTCCCACTGGGTCCACATCTTCACGTGCCAGACTCCATGAGGACGAGTCTGCCCATGAACGTGTTTCCATAGAGGGGTCCGAAGATCGGCCCGATGACGATGCCTCTTCCTTTGGCGAGCCTTTGCTATTGCTACAGCGTACGGCCGTTAGTCCTCCCCCAACCTTGCCTTCCCCGCGTATATCTATACCCGAAGTCATCCTGACCGAACGACCGCGCAGTCCTGACCTTTCTCCAGGGGCCAGAGCACGACTCAATATATTTGATCAAATGATGGCGGGTGCTTTAGAGCCCGACCCAGCTCCTCCGGTTGACGTACGCGAACGTACGCCAGATGATACCCACATCAATTACAATGACGAACACGACGACTGCCATGCCTTTGACGCCTCTGACCCGCCTCGTGTGCCTACTCCACCTCCATCGAAACCTGAACCGAGGCATTTAAAGCTGGGTGCACCCAACGGGCTCGTCGTCCCTGAGACGGAATCGTCAGGACCTTCTCAGAGCCAATCGCACGCGTTGCCTGCACCTCGTCTTTCCTCTCAACCGCCACCACCGGCACGCGGATCTCCGCATCGGCCAACCGATCTCCCTACGATCGCCGTCATCACTGCCTCCGTCACGTCGTCGTCTGCGTCTCCTCAGGATCTGTTTCCACCATCCCAAAGACTTCCGCCTTTGACGAAGCGCCCATCGGAACGACCGGCGGTCAAGCTTGTTCCACAGATACCCCCCAGCACATTCCGTTCGACGGTCAACGTACGTTCGCTTATTGCTGACTCTGAAGCGCCCCCCAGCTCGATCGAGAGCTTCGCGTCTCCGATGCGGGTAGCAAAGGGAAAACAGAAAGCAGTTGAAGACAATCAACTTCAGAGCAGCCTATCTGAAGGCGAGGGAAACGGCAAGCGGCGGGAGAGACCAACGCAAAGGAAGTTGACCGATTCAGAGCTCAGGCAGAGGGGAATGGAGCTTTTCGATCAGATGCAGCTAGCGCGGGAGACGGAGCGGCAGGCGAAAAGGAAGGTGAAGCGGCTGAAGACCATAGATGAAATTGCCTGCCGTGCGGTTTCTCCACCATCGAAGAGGTCACCTCTTCCACTTGCTAGCGGGGCAGAGAGCACCCTGGAAATGCCGTTAGAGGACGTGATCGATTTGACCGGGGGCGCAAACAGCACGACTTTGGATACGGCGGAACACAGCGAGGCGAGGCAGCAGCTGAGCGAAGAAGAGAAGGCACGCTTGCGAATTGAGCTGCGACAAGAGGAAGAGGAAAGCACCCAAGAGGCTATGGGCGTCTTCCCTCCCGCGGAGGAACCTAGAGCTGTGAATGGTGGAAATGGACAGATGCTGACCCCTGGGTCCCCCCAGGTGATTCACGGTTTCATGAAGCCATTTTGCGGCGTGATTGACGTTTTACCCAGCTCTACCCGATTACTGGACGACCTGAGGATGCCGACCACGTCGAACATCCTTCTGCAGACATCCAACTGGCTAGTGTTGTTGTCCAGCCTAGTCAGGAACAACCATTTGAAGACGCCGACACTGACCCTTTACCTGCCAGCCAACCAACCAGCTCTCCGCTCCGCGTGATCCCCGAAAGTTTGGTATGTTAGTCGCCCAGAAATTATGTTCACATTCGTCACACTTTCTTCCCTTCCCAGACCGAGTCGCCGAAGAGGAGGCTTGGTGAAGCTCTATCCTTGCTCAATGTCAAGTCAGAAGAGATCCAGCGGCTCCAGCGCGAGCTGACCGACGAACGCGAGAACGTGCAACGACTAAAAACAGAGATTACTGAGGTTAAACAATCTTCGGAACCGACGGGACCTGTCCTCGCCGCTTGGGAGGCGGAGCGCGCCCAATGGACCCAGGAACGCACCAAGTGGAAGGAGGACTTTGCGACGTGGGAAACGCAGCGCGAGGAATGGTGTAGTGACAGGGCGAACCTCACGGCGCGCGTAGCCGAGCTGTTGGATGCCGCAGCGCGAGCTAAAGAGGGCAAAGTCAAGCTATCCGAGTTGGAGACCGAGCGCGCCGCTTGGATAAAGGAACGTGATAGTTTGCGAAGCGACGTGGCACGGCGGACGGAGGAGTTGGAGGCGCTCACCAATGCCCGCAATGAGGATGACAAGGACCGATCAAAGTGGGATGCGGAGAGGGCTGTATGGGTCGAGGAAAAGTCCAGATGGGAGAGCGAGCGAGCCGAGCTGCAAGAAAGGCAAGGGGCCGCGTCGCGTTCCGTCGAAGAACTTAGTGCCTCTGTTCAGTCGCTCACGTCTGCAAAGGCTTCCGCCGGGAAGGACAGGGACTTGTTCCGTGAACTATACATGCAAGCGTCCGCGTTTGTTGGTTCCATCCGCGACGAGAATGCGGAGCTCGAGAAGAGGGTAGAAATTGCCGAGGGACAGGCGCAAGAAGGTGTTGCGGCGATAAAGTCATTCCATGAGGTATTTATCATCGCCAGTGGTTCGTGTCGACGTGCACTCACAAGCGTCCTCAAGGCTCGTATCAAGGCTCTGCAAGCCGACGTGGACCACTGGAAAGGGTTGGCAGTGTTTCTACAAGAAAAGGATAGGCGGACCAACGATGAGGTGCGTCTGCGAGCCGCCCGAGTGCCTGAGCTCGGGGACCTCTGTGGTCGCCTCGCAGCGGAAAAGAAATCCCTCGAAGCCGAGATCCAGAAGCTCGGTCGAGCTCAGGACCGTAGCGTCGCCCAACGAAACAAACTATATTGCAAGATTTTTGAGCTCCAGAAGAACAGGGTGTCGCTCAGGTCAAAGCTATCGAAGCTGGCGAAGATGGTTGGCGACAGTACCCAGGAGACTGTGCCGCCCGCGTCTGCGTCTGCGCCCGCTCCACCAATCCTCGAAGATGTGGATCCGAACGACATGGACACTTTGCCAGGACCAACCCCCTCGTCGTCGAGTATCAGTCTGGACGAGCCTCTACTTTTCCCCTGCCTGTGGCGCCCGCAATGGAGGGATCAATGCCAGAGCGCCTTTGACACCAGAGAGGTGCGTGCTTATTCGTTGTTTGGCAAGTCTCGTTTCAAGTTCCGTCCCCGGGGGCGGGACTTACTTACCATTTCTGTCAGGATCTCGAGAGACACACACAAGATCATCTCCAGGACTTGATAGGCGGCGAACAATGACACGACGGTTTGCATTTGCGGTGCTTGTGTTGGTCCTCCCGCTTCTGCCACCCCTTCCAGGACGTGTTATTTGGGGTTTGGGGTTTACCGTCATCTACGGTGGGTGATTCGCTAGATAAGTAAGATCGCAGACTCGCCAAGGGGTGCGCTGCGTTCGAGGAGCTCTTTGGTTTCGTTTTCCTTGTTTCGATAGAGCATACTCGCCCCGTGGGACTTCACACGATGCGATACTCTTCCCTCGGATAACGACCTTTGACAGTCGTCATAAAAAACGGTGAAGCACTGGTAGGACCTAGGGCCTCCCTACCATGTCTTTGCAGGTATATCATAGAACATCGTTCAATGGATCAGTTGGGGACTTGCACATGTCATGTTCAAGTTCAAGATCGCGGAAATAATGTCCCCCTGAAAGAGGAACGGGTTCATTCAAGCGTCAAAGGTTGCCGAGTCAATCCCAAGCTTGCGGTGAATCGATGACCTCGACGCTGAAAATTAAGAGAGCAGCCGAGCACCAGAATACTCTAGAGGTCTGCAAGCGAATGGTACATTACTTCAAGGCGAGCGACGGGATGTGTTGCAATACATTGCATGCCGACGAAAAGAAAACAACAGTGGTAAAGAAAGATGCGACCTCATCTAAAAGTGGATCGGTTTCCCGTATGCAGACATGGCAGCTTCCTTGAATGCCTCGCTGAGCGTGGGCTAGAAGAGTGGGGCAGAAAAAGAAAAAGTCAGCGCATCGCGTATTCCGATCCAATGAGGAACACGTACGTGAGCGTGCGTCGTGCGAGCAATATCTTCCGAACTTGCGCCGTACTCCAAGGCGAGGACCGCTTCCGAGATCATCTCACCAGCGTTAGGACCTTTTGGCTCCGATGAGGTGCACATCTTCGTGGAAACGTCACGAGACTCACCAATGATGTGGACACCCAGAATTCTGTCGGTCTCCTTCTCGGAAAGGAATTTGACGAAGCCCTCGGTGTCGAGGTTCGTCTTTGCTCGCGAGTTGGCAATAAAGGGGAACTTTCCAATGTTGTACTGAACACCAGCGGCCTTGAGGTCTTGCTCCGTTTGGCCTACCCAAGCAATCTCTGGATGAGTGTAGATGACGGAAGGGATGCCGTTGTAGTTGACGTGACCGTGACCAGACTTGAGGAACTCGACGGCGGCGATACCCTCCTCCTCGGCCTTGTGGGCAAGCATAGGACCAAAGGTCACATCCCCGATGCACTTGATGTTCTTCACCGAGGTGGTGAACTGATCATCAATGATGATGCGACCCTTGTTGTCCTTCTCGACACCAATGGCTTCGAGGTTAAGACCCTCCGTATATGGGCGACGACCGACCGCGACCAAGACGACGTCAGCGTCGATCTGGGATGGACAAGGTTAGCCCCGTCGGGACTGGGACATCGGCGTCACCTACGGTCTCTTCCTTGTCACCCTTGGCGGACTGTGTCTTGACAACGAGCTTGCCGTCGACCTTGTCGGCGGACAAGACCTTCGTGTTTAGCTTGAACTTGATGCCTTGCTTCGTCAAAATCTTCTGGAATTGCTTTCTGTAAAAGTCCGTCAGAAAGTAGCAGTATGGCAGCGACGATACGACACGCACGCGACCTCTTCGTCAATGCCAGCACCACCGATAGCGCCGAGGAATTCGACAACAGTAACCTCGGCACCGAGTCGACTCCAGACACTGCCCATCTCCAAGCCGATGATACCACCACCGATGACAACCATCCTGTTGGGTACTTGTTGGAGCTCGAGCGCACCGGTTGAACTGACGATCTGCTTCTCGTCTATTTGAATGGCGCCTCCTGGGAAGGGTGCGACCTCGGAGCCCGTAGCAATGATGACATTCTTTGTCTCGATTTCGGTCTCGCCGCCGTCGAGGAGTTGTACGGCGATACGAGTTGGAGAGACAAAAGAGCCGGTGCCCTTGATGTAGTCTACCTTGTTCTGCTTGAAAAGCAATTCGATGCCTTTTGTCAGCCCGGTGACCGATTGGTCCTTGGCCTTCAACATCTGGGGCAGGTTGAGCGAAACGCTGCCAACTGTGGCCGGATAAGAAACGAAGGACGAGCATCATGATCACGGCGGGCATCACCTACCCTCGATACCGCGCTTTTCGAGGTCGTGCTTTGTTTGATGGTAAAGATGTGAATTGTTGAGCATGGCCTTGGATGGTATGCACCCGACATTCAAACACGTTCCACCAAGTGCACCACGCCGCTCGATGCAGGCGGTCTGGAACTCGTCAGTAGGCGCACCCGCGTGACACGTCAGGCTGGGATACCTTCAAGCCAAGTTGTGCAGCCTTGATGGCCGCAACGTAACCACCGGGACCTACCACGACGGTCAAGGACACGCCGTCCACGCAAGCATCTAAGCCTACCTCCACCAATGATGACCGTGTCATATGGTCCGGAGGGCGTTGCGAGTCCACGGTAAGCTTGCCATGCTCCGAGTTGAACCGTGGTATTCCGCAAGCGCCGTGCGACAGACTGCATGATCGTGAGGGATGGAGACAGGCTCGGAATGACGGCGAGACGTACTCTTTGCGCTACTCGTTGCAGCTGGAGCATGTTTTAGGACGACAAGGTGCAATTTGCTTGAGACGGGCGGGAACGGTGACTATGATGACAAATGTCACGTGATCGCATAATAAGCTTTGTAAGCAAGCAAGTAACTCCGGACGACTCTCGCAGGGCCAGCTACCGAATTAGCCTCTTCGCTCCTGATTTCAGAGGATCTCATCACAGGTACATTCCCTAGCCATGTTTGGGCGCGGAGAATACAAGCAGGCCGTCTGATCGAGCTCGAGGATGGGCTCGAGATCGATGTGCACGATCCCAATCCTCTGGTGCAGACGTAACATATGGCGCCCGGAGTCTGGAACACCGAGAACGCCTTGGCTCGTGCGTGCGATTTATAGTTGCGATGTCTGGCAACAGACTCGACTCGATCAGGACGCCGACTTGTTTTCATCTCGGAAAGGACGGGTATGGTCCGTTTTCCTCGACATGTCCCCTGATGACCATTTCGGCAGTTTGCAAGCAGATGCACCCGTGCGACGCTCTTCCATGCCAGTGAAGCGCCTGCAGACTAGTCCCTCGGGACGAGGAGGGGATGACCACTGTCGGATCTTCCAACTCTCAACACCACAGCCCTGAAAGCTTGACGACTAAGACGACTGGCTCGAGTTTATTATCAAAGCCTGCTTTCAATCAAGACGAGTTCCCTAGCGAAGAGGTACACATCGACGTTAGAGGCATGTTGCCTGGGTTTGGTCCTGCTGGAGCAGGGGCCACGTCGGCGTACCTCGACCGCCGTACGCGTCGAATGCTCGTGTTCGCGATGACAGACGCTCGGCGGGTTGATGCCACGCTCACCGCTCTTCTCCTTCATGACCACAACGCACGACCTCGTCTAAACCCACCTTGAAGGCGTCGCCACGCCAATCAGCGCACACGACGCGGCCCGCTGCAGGGCACGGCGAGTCAAAAACGGGCACGCCAACGGATCCTCGCATCCGTGGTGCCCGGAACCCCTCTCCGGCCCATCGTCGTCCGGCCAGGCCTCCCCTGCAGCGCAACCCATAGGCCCAGGAGAGAGTCAGCGTTCCCCCTGGATCGTGCGCATCGGCGCCGCACTAGGCGCGCT
Organism: Boletellus ananas; assembly: GCA_038089895.1. Taxonomy (NCBI): domain Eukaryota; kingdom Fungi; phylum Basidiomycota; class Agaricomycetes; order Boletales; family Boletaceae; genus Boletellus; species Boletellus ananas. Next base: position 17,176 of record JBBPLS010000060.1, on the reverse strand, counting down.
TCCCGACGAGGGCGAGGGACGTCCTTTTGGGCTCGTCGTCAGCGCGCGTGCCCTGTCCTCCTCGATTCCATTGCAGCACTCTCAAAGCGCGGTCCATACGGACCTCTTGTCTCGTGTGCAACTGGCTGTGACATCGATAGGCGGTGGTGACCCGTGTGTATGTGTACGCGCCTGGACCGCTGGAACATCGTACCCCCTCGTACGGGGCGCACGAAAACACAAACCCGAGTATGACCGCCATCATGAGCAGTCAGCATGGCTCCGAGCTCGACCGACCGTGTTTCGCGGACCTGAGTGATAAGACGAGTTGACAACAGCGTCGGTTTCGCCAACATGGAGCCATGCACAAACTCGGTCGGACCTCGTCCAAAATACACACCATCCTACTATACAAACAAAACCACGGGGAGGAAAGAAAAAGAAAAAGAAAAGAGAGAGGGAGAGACCTCACAACGCCATCGCAACTCCCATCAACACCGGCCAAATCACAAACACGAACCGAAACTTGAGCTTCTCCATGTCCACGCTCCGCCGCCCCGCACTCGTAGCGCGCTGTCCCTGTCCCTGGTCTTGTCCCTGGCCCTGGCCCTGCCCCGACGCGAGTGGGGTCGGGGTCGTGTCCGTGCCCGAAACGGACGGGGCGGATCCATTGCCACCCGTCGTCGTCATCGTCGCCATAGGCACCGTCTTGAAGCCAGATCCAGCGCTGGTCCCACTCGGGGTCATCGATGCCACGCCGCTATTGCTCGCCGTACCCGCGACCGTCGTGTTCGCAGGCACGATCATGAAATCGGCGGAATAAATCACCGTATGGATCGGCTGGGTCGTCGTAAACCGGAGCGTGCTATCCGCGCCATCCCAAAAGGAAAAGAAAGGTGCGATCAGACGGACAAGGGACGCAGAGAACGAATGGCAGGGCGCCAGAGGGGAGAAACGCGGAAACGAGGAGCCCAGTAAACGCAACGGCCCCCCTCGTCCGGCCAATCGCCCCCATCCAGATGGCATCGGGGCGTTTGAGCGCCACCATGGCGCAGATGCCCTCGTTTCTATTTTTCCTAGACACCGCCATCGCGGTGCCTCGTTCCGCCGCGTCCCCGTCTCGTGGATCTCGATGCCTCCGAGGACGGGCGACGACCCCCGAGAGACTCGGACGTCTGTCCGACGAGCCCAGCGCACCCAGGGCAGGCCGCGATGGCCAAACCGAGACGACCAAGGAGGAGACCCACTATTTCGACCCCTGCCTCAACACCGCCGCTGGCACCGTCACCCGACACGTCTTCGTCATGGGATCCACGTTCGAAGCGAGCCCGGCGAGGAACGTCTGCCCACCGCCGTCGTCGTCAGCGTCACAGCGAGCGGGACCATCTGCTTACGTTTGTGTTCCACCACAGCGTGACGTCAAACGGACCCATCTCGCCCAGCGTCGGGTACGTGCCGTCCTCGATCCAGCTGACGACCATCGGTTGATTCGCCGTCCAGACCGTCGCCTGGACGGGCAGCGTCGGGTAGATCGAGGCGGAGACGAGCGGGAGGGTGGCTCCGATAAGAAGGGCGTAGGCGTGAAACATGGCGTTGCTCGTAGGGAAAGGCGATACAGACCCGCTGCAGGAAACGAAGGAGAAGGCGGATGAATTCCAAGGCGAGGGGACACCTCACGCGTCGCGACGAGTCACGTGAATAGAAAATCAACCAGAGGTGATCTACGAGCTAAACTAACGAACGGCAACAGTGAAGGAGAGAAATACAAGTGAATAGGTAAACTACAATCTTTCTACGATACCAGAGCCAAGGATCATATGCCGCGATTCGCATAAGAAAAAACGAGGGAAAAAAAAAAAAAAAAAAAAGCAAAGCGTAGAGTCCCATATCATCGACAGCAAGCGTGATCTCCCACCTAGTCTAGAGGCAGAAGTGTCGTCCAACCAGTTCGGTCATTCACATTACGCGTTCCTTGGCTTGCACAGCTCGGAGCCATATTTCACCGGGACGACTGGACGGCCATCTCAGCCCGGCCATCACGCACAAATCAGACAGGACACACACCTCTTTTCGCGCAAGATCCGCCATACCCGCTTGTTCTCCTTTTCCTTTGCGTTCCGAAGCTTGGTGGCAAGGCTCTCCGCTCTGGGCGGAAACACGCCGGGCCCACAACGCCCTTGAAGATCTCCAAGACCTTCGTTCGTCCCTTCCGCCTCAAGGACCACGGTACCGTACCAGCCAGGATCGATGCAGAACCCGTCGGTGTTGGGAATCGGAATACGCAGGTTGCGCAAGCGTGGGTTCGTCTGTCCCTGGGAAGGCGCGACGGGTGGGCGGATGGTGAACGTGGACCGGTGCACCCAGCGCACGACGTCGTGCAACGCGCCGTGCGGACTAGCGTCAGAACCCGTCAGCACGAATGCGATCCAACGCAAAGCGACACGCACGTTTCCGTTCGCGCCCGATCTTGCAACAGCTGCAGGTTGGCCGCAATCTCGTGTCCCCATGGACTTATGTCAATGTAGACAATAGGATTGCAATGGGGATTGTGCGAAGCGGAACCGCCGATGCGAATGACCCGATGGAAGTACGAAGGAGAGAAGGCCAGGCTGTGGAAATAGGGCGACAGTTCACCGACACGGGAGTATCTGTAGTCCAGATCCTGCAGACCTCGTCAGCGGAGTCTAGAACACACAAGTCCGAGGAGACGTACCACCAGATAGCTCCCGTCCCAGATCAGTCGGCCGAGGTTTCCCTCGTCCCCAACGGCAGCATCCCAAACAATGTCACCCACCCGGAGGAGCTTGAGAACACCGCACCGCTTGAGTTCGGCTTCACACTCGACGACGCTCGCGTCCGACAACCACTCTCCCTCGGGCGATGGCACAAACACCCTCAAAATCGGGGCGCGTCCGGGTCGGTAGAGAGGCGACCTGAATTTCGAGACCGTTGATGGGCTACTTGGGCTGTGCTCGTGCTTCCCACGCGAATGATTGTGGGAGTGTGAATAGGACGAAGTCGGGGACGGCGCCCTGCTTGAAACACTGGGTTGACGGGTGCCTGGACGCGACACCTGTGCCGATGCGACCGATCTCAACGTGGTGAGGTACTTGGCCTCGGACTCGGCCTGTGCGCGGAGACGGAGCACCAGCCGTGTGTAGGCCCGGGTGGTGAGTGCCAGCGTAAGAATGTCGGGCGCATCGGCAGCGTCCGCCGTCGCGGGGTGCAGATATGCATCTGAAAGCCGGGCGTACTGGTGTGCTGGCATCGCCACGCCTCGCAAATAGTTGTGCAGATCCTGCCCGATCATGTCAGGATGCTGGCAAGGCGATAGAGGGGGAAAGAACTTGCCTTCAATGACAACGCGAGTGGCTCTGCCCATTCATAACTCCATTTCCAATATCCGACCGTATTCAGGTACCGCTCCAGGACGAACTCTCGGAGGATTCTGCTCTGGAACAATGCTCGGACTTGGTTGTTCGCGCTGTAGAGCGCAAGCCACTCGGAATAGGACAAGTGAGAGAGCAACACGGGAAGAAGGCTCGCGTCGGACATGAACGCCATGATCGGAAAGTAGGTTGGAGGGGGACTTGGTTCACGAGGTTGCTCCTCAGCCCGTCTGTTTTCTTCCTCGATCTCGAGTTGCTTCGCGACCACCTCCGTGACCGCTGGTGGTGGGGCCTTTTCCAACCATTGACCACGGCGTTGCTGACGTGCGGCCTTGTAATCGCCGGGGGAGATGGGCATCAGGTCTGGATTGTCATGGATGATGGAAGCTTCGTTGGAGGATGGCGGTGTTAATGGTGCCGGGGGAGTACCTGGTACCTTGACGTGCCCATCCTCACTGGAGCCGACGTCTTCCTTGCTCATCCGGGTGCTCAGGGAGGACGATGGGGTCTCGCTTCTGGAAGATGACCGGGCCCGAGGCCTCAATAGTTTCACCCCTTCTGCTCGGGCAAACGGGTCCTCGTCCAGGAATAAGGGATCACCCGGTGCGGGAAGGACCATCTGGGAAGGAGAGGTACCTGGCCTTTGAGGGGTGGTAGGGCGTGCCTTGGTCAGAACGCGAGGGCGCCCATAGTCGGAACCCGCGTCGCCCCTGCTGCTCGTGGACGGGGTGCGCTCTAGTGCCACGCGTCCCAGACTACTCCTGCTCGACTTGCGCGCCAGAGACGGCAGCTCGGTTGACTGGGGTGGGAGGTTGATACCAAGACCGTGCTGTAAGCGGAGGTCGGATTGAGGAGAGCTGCGGTATACCGGAGAGGTGAGACTGCTGTTCCGTGCGGGAGGGGGAGATGCGTACTCGGCGGGCGGAGATGGATAGACGTTCTGGGCGTGGGTCTTGGACAAAGGCGTGGCGGTCATGGCAGCAAAGATGAGCGGCCCCCTGCGTACGGTGTCTGCGTTTCCGGAGCGAAGGACGTCGTATAGCATCGAGGGTTGACCGTTGCGGTCCGTGGCGGAGGAGAGGCTGGCGAGAGAGGTCTGCCGCGCAAGCGATTTGTGGGCGCGGTCAGAGTAGCTGGTGGGAGGGACGGAGGGCGCCGTGGGAGGGCGATGGACACGAGGGGCGGTAACGTTAATGGTCGTGAAAGGACGTGAAGCGGGCGAAGCGACGGCTGGCAGAGTGTAATCGACGGACGAGCTGCGGATGCGAGGGGCAGATCGTGAGGGGTCATTGTGTGACTGCTGTGGGTTTATAACGCGTCAGCCTGGCAAGGATCATGCAACGGTCGCTATCGATTACGGACAGGATGTGAATTGCTCGAACGCGCGGAAGTATCTAGACGCCCGGGGGGGTCCATTACCTAATACAAGGCAAGGTGAACGCGGGCCGGGACAAATTGGGCCAAACAAGAGCGCGTCGACGGATCGAATGCTCGCAGGGCAGCCAAGAAGCAGGCACGCCACGCTGGACGAGCGGGTCGCGCATAGAGGGCCGGGCGGATAATCACCGAGCTCCACAGTGCGGACACCGATGGGCCGGACGAGGCGAGGCCGGAGATGGTGGGCCAGGTGGTGGATGAAAATCTACCTAATCTAACTCGAAGAGGGGACGCGGACTCACCTCGACAGCGGGGGAGAGCGAGCTGGCTGACGTAGAGGTGCGGTGCGATCCGTCGGTTCTCCGGGTGGCATCGGTGTGATGACTGGTAGAAGAAATGCTGGAGCTCGATCCGGGCTTCTGTGGCGGTGAGTGGAGGCGGTGAGCATCTGGCGAAAGAGGCGGATGAGTGGCCATATGGGGGGGACGGGGAGGGGATGCGGGAGAAGTGTGATGCCGTTTGGGTGGGGGATATGAACGAAACTGATTGACGACTGAGGTCACGTTGGCTGCGGACAGGGATTCCTCGAAGTCGAAGCTGGCTGGAGGGGACGCCTGTCCGCGAACCACGGCAGGGGGGCTCGAGGGGCGGGTGGAGGACGAAGAGGGTGGTCTCGGTTTTTGTGAGAGAGGTTGGTTGCCAGGCGCGTCGGTTCTCGGGTGGGCATCTCGCGGAGACCTGGCGATGTGTTGCACACCGGGTGCCGTGGCAACCGAGCCAGGGCGAGACACCGAATTCGGTGCATGTACAACAGTGTTGGCGGCTAGACGGATGCGGGTCAGACGGCAACCAACGGGCAAGGGACGCACGGACCCGACGGTGGGGCAGAGTGAGACACGGGCGGAATGGACGGAGGCAAATTGCGGGCGGGAGGTGCGGTGTCGCGCGGATTGTCAGGGGGGTTATCTAAGCGAGGGGCGGGGTACGCCTTCCACGGGTCCCAGAGGTCGTCGAGGGCGGGTGCGGGGTCGGGGAGGGACACGACGGGGGGGGAGGCGGCGGGGGGGAGCGGGGCGGGATCGACGAGGGAGGGGGCGAGGTGGAGGGGGGGGAGCGAGGGGGCGATGTCGGGCGAGAGCGGGCGGGACGGCGGGGGGCTCAAGGAGGAATGTTTCTTTCTGGACAGGGTCGCTCTGCGCAGGAAACCGGCCATTGCGAGAGGAGGGAAGGGGGGAAAGAGCGAGAGGAGGGAACGGAGGTGGAATTAAAATAATGAAGGGGCCATCTCGTTTGCGAGGTCGCCGCCGTGCGGATGGGAGCGTCGAGGACGACGAGCTTGTGTCCCTGCGCCATATCTACCCGGGCGATCTTGAGCAGCTTGCCTCGTATGGCAGCCATCAGCCGACGCTTCCCGTTCCTCGACACCCGACCTTGTTTTCTCTCCTCCTCCTCCTCCTCCTCCTCCTCCTCCTCCTCCTCCTCCTCCTCCTCCTCCTTCTCCCTCTCTCTCATCTGGCGTCGCTCATTTCCGCTCGCATCGACCACGCTCCGTGCTCGCCAGATGCACATGTTCGCTAGCAGACACGACCCGAATACCGTCTTATTATTCCCATGCGCACAACCGCGTCCACGTTGCCCCCCCGCATTAGGCTGCATTATCCCCGCTCAACCCTAGCGCCCTTCCAACCAGGCAACCTTGTTGCCGCATTTTTGCCTTCGAGGTCCGAACAGCCTCCTGCATGTCCGTCAAGATCTGTCCAACACCCGCTCGCGACGCCTATTTGATCCCCTCACCGCCCCGTCACCACACCCCTTCGCTGTGGCGCATCTGTCACTCCCGTCGTGCTTCTCGTCCACCAGAGATTTGACTCGACGCCAATCTGATCCACCACCACGATCAGGCCGTCTCGATCCCTCGTGCCCCCCGGGTGACGGATACGAGGCGATCTTCGGCGTCCAATCTCGCCCTCGCGATCCATCGCGGACTCGTCCCATTGGTCCGTCCTTCATTTTGCCTTTCGGGAGGCCTCTTGCCCCCCGCTAGCACATTGTATTCGGTCATCTCGCGTAATCGCTCCAACGATCGGCTCGAACCCATTTACGACAACCAGACGCCCCCATCGACCGACCCAATCGATCACGTGCATATCGGCAATCGAGCTGCGCACTCCCGCTCTGCCTACGACGACGCCAACCCATCAGCATCAGCGTCCGTGCCTCCTTACCGGTGTTGTTCCTTGGAGACCAGGAACGACAGCACACCGACGCTCTCGGGACTGCCCCACCGTGCACCTCGACGTACGTCAGCGCTCGGCCTCACCCGAACACGCACCACCACGACGTACGTATTGATAAAAGTCCCCATTCGACCTGGCACGGTCCGTGCGCTGCTCGTTTACTTCCCGAATGCTTTCCACTCCACTCGCAGTCAGCCAAGCCAATCAGGGACCGCCATCGTTGACCCACTTACACATCGGGGTTGCTATCACGCCCGGCGCATATGAACCTTGCGTGATGCCGTGCCGCTCCAGCTCGAGCGCTGTGCAAAAAAGGTGGCAGCAGTGCGGGTCGGCACGGGTATGTACGACATTTTGCGTCACCATCACGTTCGAAATGGAACATCACGTAGCCCAAGCGACGCAGCAAATAAAGGACGAAAACAGGCTTTTTAGGAACAAACGGCGGCCATGGCTCACCCGCGCATTGAACCAGCCCGCGCACCGCAAACTTGGTCGCACAGTACGCGATCTGGTTCATGTGCCAATCAGCAACCGTCCGGCGTCCATCAGGCGCCGACCCACACCCATCTTTCCCCCGACAGAACAGGCGCCGACGAGTCGGCCTTTACGACCCTGCGCGATCATCTGCATGGCGGCGTACTTGAAACAGAGAAACCTGTCCTTGAGCGAGTGTCCGGATTGTCCAAGTCGGCTTTGTGCGCCCTGTCCGTCGGTCGGGTGCCCTCACGTTTGATGGCCTGCGCACTTTCTAACAGGGAGCCCACACGACAGACACCCGCGTTCGCGATCATCTGTCACGGCAAACAAAGGGGCACGGTCGAGCGCCCGGCGATTGTCGGCATCGGGTCACGCACCACATCTAATCCCCCCAGCTCCCGGACGGCATGGTCGATCATACCCTCGTCCTCGCCAGACACGTCCCCGGTGCGTCGGCCCTTTTCCGTGATCGCTGCAGCGACAGCGTCGAGGTTGGCCTTGTTGGACTGGACTCATATCGTTGAGGACGACGTCGAACCCGTCGTCGGCGAGTCGCAAGCTGGCGGCACGACCGATGCCCCGTCCACAAGGGCGACGCCGAGCAAAGCCATGATGCGGGCCTGCACGATGGGCCACGATATGCTATGCGGTCGTCCATTCCCTGAACAGCTCCCGCTCTTGCGGACGTCCGCTTGTCAAGCCTGGGACGCCGTGAGCTTTCTCCGCATGTGACGTGATGTGATGCGTAGGCTCACACGGTTGCGTAAGATGGCAGAGTCTAACCCAGTCCGTCGGCATACTCGTGCACTTACGATATTGAAAAACCATTGAGGAGACATGGAGTTGGGATTAAGAGGCGGGAGAAGGATGGCGTGCGCGCTAGAAGCACACCTAGCGCGTCTCCAGAGGGCGTAATCGGGGACTCGAGAGATGGCGACCAGTTACCGACACGGCCTGGCCCGAGCCCATTGTGCATCGGCTCGGGGTTCCCTCCCGAGCGTGATTCACAACAAGGGTGGTGTTGTCCTGGGAAGAACCGTTTGATTTAGTCAGCACCAGCCGACCCTGGTCTCGCCATTGTTTTCAGAGCTGTTGTTGTCTTTGCGCTCGTCTGCCTGGCGGGACGTGCACGGACGACCGGCACCGTCAGTACCCGGCTCGCCTCCCTCTACCATGCGTTCCACGTAAGGATAGGACGTATGTACCAACGTGCCGACGGGTCGTGGGGGTGATGGCGGTTCATTGTGGGTGGCCAGTTCGGCCCCCGTGTAAGCTCATGGAGGAGGCCAGGCCAGGCTACTGGTGGGCGGCTCAGACATCAAAGCATCGATATCGACGACGTTATCGATGCGTCTCAGTCTGTCATCCAAACTTTTTTTTTTTTTTTCTCGACGTACGCCACACATGTCAATCCAACCTCGTTCACTGACCGGGCCGGCGGCCTTTTGTCCTGGAAGATGCAACGTTCTGCTCGACACATGTCATGGAGAATGAATTCTCGACTCACGAGTCATGACTGCACTTCACTGACAGGCCACACCCCGCCGACCGAGGGGGGGGGGGGGTGCCGGGGTGCTTATTCCCACTTTTAGGCTGACAGCAAGGGACGCTTCAAAACGTGTGCAACGCCTGCTGCGCACGTACTTGTCACCCGAAAAAAAAAAGTGTGCAAGTCGAAAGGCTCCGATGGGCACGGGAAACGCGCATACTGATGAGCACCCTCCTGATACCGTTTCACGCGGTAACATAGGTGAAAGGGGAAAGGAGACATTTTGCATACTTGCAGCGACCGATCCCCTTGGAAATACACACTGCTATATTTAAGAGCACTCCGGCCTGCGGGGCGACCGTTCAAAACGCCATGTCAAGCGCGACACGTCCGGGATTATCGCGTGTCCTGTTCGCCTCCGAACACGGTGGTTGTGCCTTGGCTCGACGTTCGCGGGCAACCTCTGCTTCTAGCGTTCGCGTTTTTACACCCACCCAAAGGATGAACATGATCATCCCAACTGGCGATCCGATCGCACTTGACATGATGCACGATGGCCGGCTGGTGCTGCTCCCGCAGGCACATCGTTGGGCGGGACCCCCGCTAGACGAGTCTAGACCATCTCTCAAGGGGCCAGACCGGCACACCAGCCCGCGCGTCCCACACCCAGATCGGTGCATCAGTCACAGTTGCCGTCTCTTTGCGAACCCCGCTGGGCATGCGCACCCACGAACGATTGAGAAACGCCTAGGGTCGTCGCCATCGCAGCCAAACGCGACCCCCCCCCCCCCCCATGCACAAGGCCGGCGGGACGGCGTTTTGCCCACGCGCCCGAGGAGTCCCAGGGCCGGGTGGCCGCGCCTGGATGGGTTTTCCGCCCCAGAACGCAGGTACCCCCTTTCTTCTTTTCCTGGCCCTCTCTTCGACTTCGTCCGTGTCTCGGGGTTTCGGACACGCGGCAAGGGGCTGTCGTGTTTACATGACATTTCTCGGCCATTCGAGATGCATCGCCTGGGGGGAGCGCAACCGACGCGGCGTGCTCGCGCCACGCCTCGGGTTCATACTACGCCGACCGAGGATGACCCGTTCGCTTTGGGGAACGGATGTGCACCTCCGATGAGGTCATCTGGTCGCATTGTACTGGGGTGAGTGAACACACGCCGCACGATCATCGATCCATATGCGGGTCAGAGTTCTCGTTCCGTCGGACGGGGAGGGGTTGGTGGTAAGAACAACGTGTCGAGCGTGAGCGCAGAGCGGTCCGATCTCGGATCTCTGACCGCTATCCCGTGTGTGGTTCCTCCGTCATCTATCCAGATGGCACCGAGGAGAAATCTGGTTGCATGCTGTGCGCATATGTTCACTGTGCACGTCGGTTTGGAAATCAGATGGAGAAACGTACGGCTACCTCCCTGTGCTGCTTTGGTGCGCGTGGACGACGGTGAAAAAGACAATGTCGTTCGCTAGCAATACCTGGTGAATTCAACGGACTCGAGCGCAAGTACGTTTCCTCAACACAAGGAAGCCACAGTCTTCTTCAAGTTCCCAGCCATCGAGTCGCACACCGCGCTTCACACGACCGTGTCCTGGACGCCCCGTGGTCCTTGCTGGCAAGCCGCGTCGATGCGAATGTGAGCGGTGTCGGCTGAAGTTGCACGACAGGTTCTGGCCAATCCGATGCAGACCCATCTGGTGCCGTGCCAGTCGGTAACTTCCATACCCCGGCGCACTCGACCTCCCAGACCTCCCCGTCGCGGTCTTTTGCCAGTGTGGGCGACGAGGGGACCACGTGCCAAACTTTCCATAGCCAGTCCGTCGTCCTTTCAGACACGCACACAGCGTCCTCGACAACGCCGTCTTTGAACAGGGTCGTCACTCGGGTCGCTCTGGACAACGCTACATTGAAGGATGATCAGACGACGGGAGCGGTGGACTGGTGGATATGAGTGATATCCCGGGTGTGCTCTGTATAGGATGCGTACCCAGCAGGGACGATACAGGGAAAAAAAGAAAAGATAGGTGTCCGCGTACGCGTGACGTGCAATGTGACAGGTGGCGAGGAGTGGCACGTGACAAACGATCAATCGGACCGTGTGTCCCGACGGGAGCAGTCCAGATTCGGAACAATGCACCCCAGTCGTTGCCCAGAGTCCGTTGGTATATTTCGGGTACTGCTGGTATCGGCGCGATGCTATACATAAAACGTGAGATGCTGTCTCCCTCGAACAAGCGCAGGGTGCCAGCCGGTCCCATCAAGTTTTCCAACCATTCTGAATCTATTGTTACACCAACTTACATGGCTACCAAGTCGAGGGCGACAAAGGGGGTGTCAACGCGCGTTGTGGGACCTCGACAAGACGGCGCGATGCGAACAGGCGACCCTAATCGTTACTGGCGGCGATAAGTTCCTCTAGTTTCTCAGCATTCATTCCAGGTATCCTCGGCACGATTCGGTGTCGGAACGGGACAGGTTGTCTGTTCACATGCATCCGTCAGTCGTCCCCGTCAACAGGCGGGCACCACTCACATTGAGGCGCCACTCGCGAACTTGGGCTCCACCGGGATCTCGACGCCGTTCTCGTCGAGGGGCTTCAAAATCGAATACACGGCCAAGAACTTGGCCATGACAGACCACACGGATGCGTCCGCGAAATGTCTCCCCACACATATGCGTCGACCAAATCCAAACGTGATGTTCTCCATGTCGTTCGGTTTCAGGGATCCATCCTCATTGAGAAACCGTTCCGGGGAAAAGACGTATGGATTTGGATATTTGGACTCGTTGTGCGCCATCGACCTAACAAAATAAACATCAGTTGCCGGATCACCGGGGGTTTGCAAGCACCGACCAGGAATTCGTGACAATAATAGCACCTCATAACATGTTCAACGGGCGTTTGGTGTCATAGTAAGGATTCAAGCTATTCACCTTTCGGGATATGGAAACCAGCATAGGTATCATCTTCTAGGGTGGCATGAGGAACCACTGTGTAAATTTTTTTTCGACATCAACAGAAATAGCCGGAGAACCAATGAAAACAACCCACACAACGGAAGCGGAGTGCTAAACCTGAGTATTTCACGAAAAATAGCGTCAATGTAGGGAAGCGACGGCCGGTCGTCGTGTGATGGCAGCCTTGCCCTGCCTACTGTGGCATCAATCTGTGCTTGAGCCTTTTCCTGCACAGCTGGGTTCGTCATCATTAAAAGGAAAAACGTCATAAAGACCGCATTCGACTATTTTCCAGGTGTACCGTCAGCAACCATGCCATTTGGTATGAGCAAGCCACGCACTGTCTCTGACGCAGCTAGCAAGTTGTAAAGCGCTGTGAACAGAGACCTATCCAAGTGTACGAACGACGTACCTAAGAAGGCGGTTGCCGCCGCCCCTTTGAGAGCGTTCATCCCCGGTCCGTCAGGCGAGGTCCCCTTTTCTTCCATCCTTCGTAGCGCATTGGGCACCATCGATGGAGTGTCAGAATCACTTGACTTTGCACGTATTTCAAGGCATGTTTGGGGTGAAATCATGTCGACTTACGATATTTTGTATACAGCTAACAAATGGCTTCTCGACGTATTGCGCCGAGAATGCCCTGGCATCCTTCATCTTCCCTTTGAACGACATGCCAGGCAACCACGATGGGAGCTTAAGTACTAGAAAAGGGCAGAATGTGTATGGCAACAACACAAACATGCACATCACCTACGAGCTGGTACGGTGCCGACAGCAATCGCCACTCCGGGAGTCACGACTTGTACCACAATTTCAAGTACCTTGGCGGCCATATCGATTATCTCGTCCTTCTCGAGGGGCGATGGAGGGATGTAGTCGTATACGCCGTTGAGGATCACGGAGGCCGTGTACCTGAACCCCGCGTTCAGTCGTTCCAAATGCACCAATTACAGTCAAACATACTCGAAGACGTGTTCACTTAACTGCTCCGGGCTATCGAGCAACCGTCGGAGCAGCTTGCACGCCCTGTTATAGAGGGCCGGCCGAAACCTGGGCACTGCATCGGCCCGGAAGGCCTGATGGAAGAATCGCCTGTGCACTCGCCACTTATCACCATACTGCAACATCACGGAGTTGAAACCGATCCCGCATCTAGAAACGTGAGTTGAGATCTGCAGCGTGTTGCAGGATTGCAGGAACGAAGAACCAACAGGTCATTGGTGATGAGGTAGGGTCTATCCGAATAGATCCTAGATCGATTCTCGAGCAGGTCCTTTGCGACCCTTTCCGAATTGATGATAATGATGTCCTTCCCCAAGAGTCGTGAATAAACGAGGTCGCCTGCAAATGAATATATGAGTCGACAGCGTATTGTCTGACACAACTCACCATATACCTTTGACCAATCGTCGTAGGTCAACCATGGGGAGCTCATATTAACCCCGATGACATTCCCAATCCATGGTATCCCGCGAGGACCTGGAGGCAACGGAAGAGAGCGTCGACATTTCGCATCTTTATGATATCGCTGAACGATATACAGAGCCACGACCCATCCGAAGGTCAAGGTATATGCGGTCGCGGTCGTCCAGGTAGACATGAAGTGCGGGGGTAGTAACGGGTGTTTATCGGGTGTTCTTCTTATATGAAAAACATGGCGAGAGGCGGCCGCATACGCCTCGTTCCAATCACAAGTATCCTGAGAGGGATCATGGATGGGTGACGCATGTGGACAGCGGCGCTGAGACATTACCACATGGTCACGGCCCGTGTGGTAATGTCTCACCGCGACTCGTGGCATCCTAGTGACAGTTAGTCCCTAGCACAGACCTCATTTAGTGATTGCGAGTAGGGTCCAGGATGACAATGTCAAGGCATGGCTGAGGTGCACTATGCAGCAATGCGCGTAATGGCAAGGGGGAGTCCGCCGCCACAACTAACGTCTCTCAATGTAATTACCCGAGACCCTAATAGAATAGAGCAGGTTGTGTAGCTCGCAGACGAACAGTGCGAGACCATACCCACAGTGCGTGTCTTCGCACAAGCTACCCGCTGCGGGATAGGAAGTACACTGGAAACCGCGACGCACACAACGTGAGCTCATGCAATCAACATAGGCTCCATCTGAGTCCATCATGGTCTCATGTGTGCCGTAAGTGGCTCAAAATCCGAGACCGGCCGAGACTTCACGGAAAGTCGTTACGGTCCATCAACAAGTACGTGTTCCTCTCCAATGTCATCAAGGGATTGAAGGACGCGAGAGAACAAGTTGTCTGTCCAAGAGCGTGTGGTTGTGAATTATCTAATCGTGGTAACGTGACCGAGTGGCACCCAATGCAGTTAATTACCAAGTCTACGGCTGGTAGTGTCGAGTGTCTCAGATTAGCACGGTAATTCCTGGTCCATTGACTAAATTTCTGGAAAAGGCACTGAATGCCACTACGAGCTTTTGGTACAGAGTAACAGCAAGAAGTTGCTTGGCGGAGTTCCTGGGGCTCAAAACCAAAGCCTGTTTTCTTGGTCCACCTGCACAGGCTGCACCAGCGGTGAAACACCGCAGCCCATCGGCTTGTCCATCCCTGGGCGAATCAGAACATTACCAGCTGATTCAATGAATTTGGGCTCGTCTATGTCCTGCAAAAATACGTAAAGACTTGTTTTTCTGAGATCAGATCCTTCGTTCGTGAGTCATGACGTTGGGCCGATGAAATCGTAAATGACCTACTGGTCTCTCCAAAGCATACAATTTACACAACAGGTATGGTGAAACTACCACAATCTTCATATAACCTTCTGATGTTTACCCCTCGTACGTAGCTTTTCAAGTCAGGGTTACCCCACCGTCGACAGCAATCTATTTCGGGTTCATTGAGTATGTCGTTTCATCTCAGATCTCGGCGGAAGCGTTGAAACTCACACATTGTCCTGATGACAGGTCAGTAGGTGGAAGCAAAAACACCAAATTTGACTTACCGGTGATGAAGTGTGCTTCCTTCGACGCAAGGTAACTTACAAGACTTGCCACATCTTCTGGCTGACCCTCGTGCTTGATGGGCCTCCTGGTCAAATGCTGCGAACGATGGACGCGCACATCCCAATGAAGCGTGCAATACATGAGATGGGTCAACTCACGCCTATGTTCCATTCCAGGTACTCTGGATCCAACTTCTCAAGTGCTCCACCGGGTCCCAATGCAGCCTCCTCTGCTCAGATTTCAAATCTGATTCATGATGAAACATCGCGCTGCACGTACTCATCGGGGTATCGGTAGGACCAGGGGCGTACGAGTTTACAGTGATCTTGTAGCGCCCAAGTTCCAGTGCTGATGCGATCACAAACATTGAGTCGAGGGTAGGGCAGTAAAGGTACGGTCCTCACCAGCGGTTTGCGTCAGACCCCTAACAGCAAATTTGCTCGCAGTATATGGGCTAGATCCGGGACTGCCTAGCTTTCCGGAAACGGAACTCGCGCCAATAATGCGCCCTCCACGTCCTTGTTCTATCATCTGTCTTGCAGCATGTTTATAGCACAAGAAAACCCCGCGTGCATTGACAGCCATGATTCGTTCGAACTCTTTGAGTTCAGCTATGATCCATGATCTCGTGTCAGTTCACGTTGCAGTGTGCCAGGGAGTGTAGCTGACTGGAGACCAGGTTATCTGCGTAAGTGACACCCGCATTTGCTACCATCTACATTGGCCCGATGGAAATGGACTCGAAGGGGGTCGCGCATAGGGTACTCACGACGTCCAGGCTCCCGAGTTGTTCCGCGACGCCGCGTACAATCCCTTTGACATCCTCTTCAACGGTCACGTCCCCGGCAGCCACGTAGGCCTTTCGACCGATGTTCTCGACTTCACTGGCGACGGCACGGAGCTGATCACTCTTGGAAGGGATGTCGTTCAGGCCGATATCGAAGCCATCTCTGGCGAGACGGAGTGCAATGCCACGACCAATGCCCTGGGCGGCTCCGGTGATGAGTGCAACCCCTTTGGCGATAGACATGAGAACGAGTAAAAGATAATGCAACTAGTTGGTATCTTGGTCGACTATAAGCTCTGGCGGACTGGTGGCTAGGCTGATGCGCCCGCAGTGATCATTGTCCATGGATTGTACGTCATGGGTACTAATGCCGAATCGGTGCGCTGCGGTGAGAACGTCGCTTCACAATAGGAAAATCGAAGGACTGTCGCATCCTCCGCAAGAGTCTCCTTTTGGGAGAGTCGTGTTATAGTAGTAAAGAAATGCTTGATATCGGTTTGCGAAGCTATAAGCCTATACGCATCACCCATCAGTACGGGCACACGGTGATTATCGGGGAGCCTTGTATAGTCGTGGCGGCCGCACCTCCGTCGTGCAGGCGCTCTCACCCTCCTTTACCCTGCACCCCGACTGATATATTACGCACACTCTACGTGTGCATCGGCGTAAAGGTGCACGCTACCGTAGTCCTTTTATTATGGCGAGGAACGAGTTGTCCATCCAAACATCATAGGGTAAGTGCACTGCGGCGAAGCTACCCCAGGTCCAGTGGATGAAACTTGTGAAATACATTATAGTCCGTCGAACGGCACCGAAACGAGTGGAGAAATCGGCTCTAGAGCTCTATTTCACTGTTCGGACTAGCTCAGATCTGCAACCGCGCGGGCTATTGGAGATCCCGGTGTAAGACCGCGTACACGATCATCATGGGCCAACTGCATTCGAGCGCATAAAAGGGCGAGGCGTAACCAGGAAAAGGGCGCGAGTGCCACACATAGCATATATTGCTTTGAAGTAATGTCATTCCGGTCAGGATGACGACGCCGAACAGGATCTGCAGCGACTCACGTACAAACGACGTTTAAACCTCGCCACTTGAACCCCACCAGAAACCTTTTGTCCACCACAGAAGCCAGAGGGCAAGAAAACCGCCGACGATGTACATTATGATGCGCGTCTGGCGGACACCGCCAGCGCCGGTGAGACCAAACGCCTGTGCAGCTCGGCGTGACGAGTGCGAAAGCTGAGCAGAAAAGCCGGAGAACACGTTTCCCTGTTCAGACGTCAACAATGTCCCACGAATTCCTCAGCTCAAAGCTTACGGTGTCGTCTAATGTTCGGTTCTGGCGTTCAGCATCATCATAGATGTCCGTGGTGACCTTGAGGATCTATCAGCCAGGGTTCGCTACTCGTAGGGAGATGGCGTACGCCTCGCAAGGTTCTTATTTTCGAATGAAGTTCATCAAGGCGTTGGTCATTTTGAGTTTCGTAGGTCGACTCAGCTGACCGCG